>QTSX02005143.1:0-183314 GCA_014839935.2 Entomophthora muscae
GCAATTTACAACACTATTGATTGTGATTGTCTTGTTCTTCCTGATGCTGTCCAAGAAATGATTGAGTGTTATTTTCAGGAGCACTCTGCCTTCTTAGCTGCCGTCTGTACCAATGAAGAGAAGCAAAATCCTGCTGAGGCTGCAACATTTGCAGCAAATAAATCTGCTTCTGGTTACTTCTTGTTTTATAGTAGCATCAATAAAAGCCAAACCATCTATTGACCAGCCATTTTGTTGGACACCAGTGCATCTGAGAACTTCATGAGTGTTGAGACTGCAGACTTGTTACAACTCAAGTATCATTCTGGAATGCTGGTTAGGGGTGGAAACTGTCAAATGTTTTCCTCTTTCCAGCTTAAGAAGCCAATGACATTTGTAGTTGTGAGTCAATCTTTTACTGCAAGGTTCTCCATATGCTCTGCTCTGATGTATCCTATTATCTTAGGAGTGGCTGGTGGCGGGACCATAATGTATTGACTCTGCTAAAAGAAAATGCATTGAAAGTGGACCATCTTTCCAGAATTACCATTTGTATACTGTTGTTGTATATGTTGGAATTAGAGCAGTCTTCACAGACAATTCAGTTGGTTCCTGTCCCTACACCCATAAGTTTGGATTTACCAGCATGCCTTCAACCATGGTCTGCAGCATTTGATGCCACTAGGGGTGAGTTCCTTCCCAAGCACACTCAGTTTGACTTTGACTTTAAGGTTACTGTTGATCTGGTTTGTATTGTGTCTCCTATTTACACTTTGACCTTAAAGGAGGACACATGTTTGGAAGAGTGGACTTGTGAAATGATGGCCAAGGGATACATCTTCAATAATGCTTTGTCAATTTGCTCTATGTTGTTGTTTGTCCAAAAATCCAATGGGTCTCTTAGACCTTGTGTTGACTATGGAAATTTGAACAACGTCACAATCCCCAATCCCTACCCTTTACCTCTTGAAGCACAAATTTCTTGATGTGTTGAGAAGGCAAAGGTATTCTTGAAACTTGATCTCTTGAATGCATTCAATTAGATTAGGATCACTGAAGGAATGGAGTGGTTGACGGAGTTCATAACAAAGAAAGGTATTTTTCAGTTCCACATCATGCCTTTTGGATTGAAGAATGCCCCAGCTTGCTTTCAGAAGTTTGATCAACTCAGTTTTAAGAGATCTCCTAGGTGTATGTGCCATTGCGTACATGGACAACATCTTGGTATTCTCTCCAGATGAGGAGTCCCATAAGGCCCATATGTTGCAGTTGTGGAGTGTATACTTCAGGCCAATTTGATCATCAAAAGGAGTAAGTGTGAATTTTTTAAAATTAAGGTTAACTTTTTGGGTAATATTATCTTTGAGGATGGCCACACTATTGCTCCTGACAAAGAAACTGTGGTTTGAGAGTATGCTACGCCTGTGACAGTATCCCAACTCCGTAGTTTCTTGGGTACCTGTACGTTTTTGGAGAAATTTACCCCTCACTTGTTTGAAGTGGCCGCCCCTTTATATTTGGCTAGTGGAAAGACAACTTTAGTCTGGACGCCTGAGTGCGCAAATGCGTTCACGGCAGTCAAGGCTCTTTTGTTGTTGTCACCTGTGTTGAAACATGTGGATCCTTAGCTTCCTTTTGTGGTTTCCACAGATGCCTCTAAATACACTGTGGCTGGTGTGTTGTTGCAGACTGCTGGCAATGGGATTGAGAGACCTGTAGGGTATTTCTTCCAAAAGATGGAGGCTCTGGAATGCAATTATATGATTTACAACAAGGAATTGTTGGCAGTTGTGGAATCTTTAAAACATTGGCATCATCATCTCATGTCGGCGTGTCATCTGTTTGTAGTAAGGACTGACCACAAAGCTCTTATGTATTATCAAAAACCCAGGGTTTTTTCAGGTCATCAATCCAAATGACATGGTGATCTGACAAGGTACAAGTTCTGCTAAAAGTTTATCAAGGGAGCAAATAATCATTTGGCAGATGCGTTGAGCAGAAATCCTTCCCATCTCCCAGATGTTGGTATAGACGTTGAGTTCAATATGCACACTATGATACCATACAAGGGTGTAGTTCCTTTTGTATTACCTCTGCTTGCTACACTTGCCACCATGTCTTTAACTAAGGGTGCAGGCTTAGACTTATATTCCAAAGTGAAGTTTTTTCAGCCTCTGTCCAAAGATTACAATAGCTTATTGGAATTAGCATGTGCACATCTTGTTGGTCAGCCACAGGATTTCACAAGGTAGGACCAGTTCTATATCATCAAGGTTGCTTGTGGGTCCCAGAGGGCACCATTTGGGATAAATCATGGAGGCCTATCACACCTGTCCCACGGCAGGCTACCTAGGGAAAAACAAAACAGTGGAGCTAATCTGCTGACAGTTTCCTTGGAAAGGTTTGACAGTGCAGGTGGAGGCTTACGTTTGTGACTGCCTGGTATTTGTTTGGTCTAAGGTAAGCAGAAACAAGACTACTGGTTTGTTTGTTCCTTTACAACCAGCTGCAGGGCCCTGGATGTTGATGTTGGCGGATTTCATTGGAGAACTTCTGAATTCTGACGGGTTTAATGCAATCATGATGGTGGTGGATTGCTTCATAAAAATGGCACACTTTGTTCCCTGCTCAACCACAATTACTTTGGTGGAGACAGCTAGGCTGTTTATGAATAGAATTTTCTCCCTGAATGGCATCCTAATGGAGATTGTGAGTGATTGTGGGTGTCAGGATACCAGGAGTACCGTGGAGCTCCAGCAGGTGAGAGAGGAGTCAAAGCAGGTACTGGCATGGCCCACCAGATGATGGGACCTAACTGTACCAGGTAGGAAAGGGCCTTCCCAGTCACAGACTAAGGTCCAGTTGCTGGCAAGGCAGAGTCAATCAATCCATGAGCGCCAGGTAAAGCACTCCCAGGAATTGACTACTCTGGCCAGTGACATCAGAAGTGGGGGGGTTGAAATGGTTGGTTTGGGTGTTGGGGGCGGTTCCATGGGGACCAAGTAGGCAGCAGGATTGTTGTAATTCCCTTTGAAGATCAAAGGATAGATGGTGGTTGCTTTGCCTTGCTGGATAATTTGATAGGGTTCCTTGGGAGCAGTTGGGCGGGTGTACCACTTCATGTCTTCCAATGTCCAGGGTTTGTGGTCAGGATTGGCGGGATACTCAGTAAATGCACAGGGCCAAACAGAGTGTTGGGTGGGCAGTAGTAGTCAAAGGCTTTGGTTTTATCAACAGGAGTCTGACTATCTATCCCAGTAGATGGGTACTGACGCTTGGGTGTATGCAGATGGAAGAGTATCAAAAATAGGTATGGAAACAGATTGGTGAACCAAAGGGTCATAACAACTTTATTTGGTAAGAATGACAATACAGAACTTTTTCAGGTGCTTCTGGTTTATATACTTACTCACATAAAAGTGCCTCTGGGCATTCTTCTGGTGCTATCTGTGTGGCAAGGCTTGGCATCTCAGGTACTTCTGTTTGATTGGCTGCTTCATGGTCATTTTTGGGGTTTTCAGGAACAGTTGTTTGGCTTTTTGGTGGCCCATCTTGGCCTGGCTGGCCATTGGTCCTAGCAGGTTTGGCTTCTGGGGTTATGGGTTTTTTTCCCAATTTGATCAACTTTTTTTGGGCTGGCTTGACAGGCTTTACTGAGGCCAAGGAACTTGATTAAAAAAGGGGGTCCCTAATCGGGGATCCCAAATTACTTAATGGAGGGTGGGCTTGAACTGGGGTTACTGGGCAGCTAAAAATAGCCTGCCCAGGCCCGGCCAAACCCACCAAGGCTTGGGCATAGCTTTTGGGACCAGAATGGGCCCCACAGCTACTGCCAGGGCAGGAATGGTTCCCGCACCTGGATTTGTTTCAAAAAGTAAAAATCCAGGTGCGGGCAAATCTCCCCTGCTGGCTAGCCCTGCCTGGAGGCTAGGAGTGGGTTTGATTCCTGCCTGGGGCCTTGAAATTGTTACTTCTGTAATAGTGGGCCCCAATTCATTGCTCAGTTCTGGGAAGCTTTTACTGGAATTCTGGGTATCAAATTGTGTTGTTCCACAGCTTTTCACCCCCAATCCAATGGACAAACAGAGAGGATAAACCAGAGTTTGGAGTTCTACCTGCGCTGCTACACTAATGTGCAACAAGACAACTGGTGTGCTAACCTACCCATGGCAGAGTTCACATATAATATTGCCCCACACACATCAACTCAGGTTTTGCCATTCTAGCCAATATATGTTACAATCCTTCATCATACATGGGTTGTTTTTTGGTTGCAACATAGAAGCTGCCACTGATCAAGCCGCTGCATTGAAGCAGGTTGATCAGGAACTCCAGGTTACTCTTGCCGCCGCTGTGACAACTTACTAGGAATATGTAGATTGCAAGCGCCAGGAAGGTCTAACCTACCAGCCAGGTAATCTGGTCATGGTGGATGCTCGCAATATGAAACTGAAGGTCCCTTGCCGCAAATTAGGCCCAAAGCAAGTAGGTCTCTTCAAAGTTGAATGTCAAATTGGTCCCTCTGCATACCAATTAGTTTTACCCCCAGGTTTTAAGATTTTCCACACCTTCCACAAATGCTTACTTACTTTCTTTAAGAATACTGAGATCCCTTCTTCCCAACCCATTCTTGTGGAAGGAGAACCTGAGTATGAGTTAAATTGCATTTTGGCTTCTTGTAAGAATTGACTCCATCTAGAATATTTGGTGTCATGGATGGTTTATCCTGATTCTGAAAACTCATGGATTCCCCACTATGATTGTTATAGCTCCCCCAATCTTATCCAAGAGTTCTATTGTCAAAACCGCAGGCTTGACCTGCCAGCAAGGTTCCAACCAAGCGGGTTTGTGACCTGCAATCCAATTATCCGGTCACCTAAAGCCAGACCAGGAAGTCAACTCAAATTACCAAATCCAACAATATAAACAGATGATGATCCTTCACAGTGGATACCTCAATTTGGCGCTTGACTCATTATCAGGATCAAGCCACCCCCTTCTTCCATCCAGCCGTGTGATCACCAATCTTGTTCCTACTATCCTTGATTCACACAAACTATATAATCACTATCTCTCAATAAAGATTATTATCTAGCTTCTAAATATTTTTTCCATGTAACTCTGCTAAAACAGCACAGTTACAACACTATGATTGCAACCCAACTGCCATTAGTCACCCTGAGCTCACCTTAGCCACAATGAAACTTCCCCCTGCCCACAAAAACTTATCCTTGTCCCATCTTCCAGATGGTGGTATTGTGCCCTGGGCTAAAGCGGGGGTAATGTCACAGTAAGTTCCATAATGCTGGGAATTATTTGGCCAAGTAGAAAAGCTCAGAAAGCCAGAAAAACTTTAACAAAACCAACTGATTTAACAGATTTGAATCAAACAGTTGATTGAAAATGGATGACTGCTGCTCCAGTTTGCCGGTTGAATCTGATTCCCCCCTGTAAGTTGAAGTTGATAAATTGACGTAATTTAAGGGTCACCAGATATGAACTTGTTAATCAGCATGGTCATCAGAAGTTGCTCACACAAGGGTTCTTTGCAACCTGGACTAGATACTCACTTGACAATGTGGAAGGAATAGGAGCCCAGGATCCAGGTGGTATTGCTTAGTTGATTTTTAATATATATTGAATAATTTTCACTGTTTCAACTCTTAAGAGTTGAGTCCTCCCAAAAAATTACTCAATAAAATCAAGTATCCCTTGGTCTAATCTTTATTTTACATGCATCCTGTTGTTGGCCTTTTGCGCTACATCCCTACAATTTAATCCTTAGCCAGATTATTATGGGAAGATGGGGCCCTGCTGTTGGCACTTTGTTGTTTCCTCCACCCAATGTTAATCCAATGCCTGTCAATCTTGGAGCTTTTCCTTCTACCGCCAAAGCTGAAACTTTAGTTCTATCTCAATGTCCTAAATTTCATGCTGAAATTATTCTGATTTTCTTGCAGGCCATTTATCTAGGGCTTTTCTGGTTGGGGTTAATTATTTTACTTTACCCTAGTACCTCATTTGGAAATTTCATAAAACAGTATCTGAAGCTGCATTGGTGTTTAATCATTAACTCTTTGTGGAGTTGATGGGTGATTCCCCACCACATGGAGACAGCTTCTTATTATCCCACAATTTCCATCACAAAGGGGGCTGTCTGCCCTCATTTTTAGGATTGAATTATCTCAAGCCCATACCGCAAATTTTCAAGAGGGGGAAGACATCAGCATAAAGTTGCCAACAACAGCACCTAGTGAGGGATATAAAAAATTGCCTAATGAAGGCAAAGAGATTCCCATCATTGGCTTAATGAGCTTAAAATATACCTTGGTGGCCAATAAAGACCCCTCACCTGAAGAAAACACGGACCTAAAGGTTGCTCTCAAGAATATTGCTCAGGAACAGAAAGGTTGTACTACCCTTTCTAAAGACCCAGCCAATGAACATTCTTCCTGCACCTGTGCCATTTTGTTGTTCCAAAACCTGGGCATCCTGATTACCCAAATTCTAATTTCCCAATCTTATGATAATTCTCCTCTAGTAGATGTAAAGTCTAGAAGTGGGGTACTACTGTAAATTCAGAACCTGAACGTAAAAATGTGGGATTGTCAAATCCTTGGTCCAAATTTTGAATCACTTTTGCAGGATGGCCTTTTTTAATTAAATTGATTTTTGTGAGTATTTATTTGAATATTTGAAAATGCAGGAACTCATAGACACTTTGCAAAGTTCAAGTTGAGCTGCATATTTCCAATGGACAAAATGAATTAACTGGAATCAGATTTGAAGCATTCAAATTCATCAGCCATTTTCATTAAGTTTACTATGTTTTTTGAAATTGTGGGATTGTCAAATCCAAGAACCAAATTTCAAATCACTTTTGAATGCCACTAGTAAACTTAGATATTAATTGCAGGAACTGGAATCCAAATTGAATGTACAGTAAGCACACTAGGAAACACCAACCCAAATCAAGAAGCTCCACCACAACTAAAATCAGACTAAAAATTTAATATCAATAACCATGTTTAGACATATAAAGTGATTGATCTTTAAAATCATCCAAACCCAGAAAGTATACAATATTATTCACTTCAAATCACGGATATAGAAACTCTGCTACTATTCAAGGCTAAATCAAGAGAAAATAACTACTCACAACTCAACCAATAAATCCAAATAAATAAATATTTAATCTAAAATATATTTTTTATTTTATTTTTATGGACTGTCAATCACATTCCCAACCTGCTCCTGCACCAGCCCGCGGGGCAGCCCGTCCACGAGGGAGTCCCAGAGGGTCCAAGAACAGACCCAGAACCCAACTTGAGGGGAGTCATGCCAATACACAGGCCTCCCAAGGTGTCATTGCCAGTCAACCACCTCCCGCGTCCCAGGCCCAATCAACCAGCTTGAATCCCAGGAAGAAGCCACTCTCAAGGCCTGCCACAAAAGTCTCCTACACCAGGGTCACCAGGAACAGTGAGGTTACTTACACCTCCACTGTGTACCCAGTTGTCACTTGGCCCCGCACTCTTGACCCAAGAGTTGCTACTTCCTGCCCCGCGTCTTTGACACCACCTTCAAGCCATTGGCCACAACTAATGAGCCACCTGTGCCTGTGTTATATGCCACTATTGACGGCGCCACTGCAAGCAAGCGTGATCCCACCTTCTACACAAAGGTCCCCGTCCCCTGTGTTGAGCCTGGTAGCCAGGATGCCGTGGTACCTGTCAAGGGCCGGTGTCAGTTGATGGATAGTGAGCGTGAAGCTCTCCTCAACTGCTTGAACAAGGGAATGGCAGTTTGGGATATTGCGTCCCAATTTGGTGTCACAGCCAGGTACATTGCCAACATCAACACCAAGTATGGCAATACCGGGCAAATTGCCAAATCCACCAAGGCTAAGCGGCAGCCAAAACTCTTACAGCCTGTGCACATTGACACAATCAAGCAGTGGGTAGCCAGGGATTACCACCTGAACATGCTTGCTGTCCAATCAATGCTCACCATAGAGTTTGGGCTTTCTGTTTCTAAAACCCTTGTTTACAAAACAATGGTTGATTTGGGCTTCTCTTGGAAGGTGCTCGGAGTTTCTCTGTACAACATAAACAGTGAAAAGACCATTGAGGATCGACGCATTTAAGCCAAGACGTATCTGGCACTAAAGGAGACTGGCAACATACAGTTCTTCTATATTGACAAATTGTTGTTTTCCTCCTCACTCAGGTCTAGGCATGGGTGGGTCAAGAAGGGGTCCAAGGACAGCGTAGCCCATTGTGCAGCTGTCCGTTCCCAGACCTATTCCATGGTTGCGCTTCTTGGTCCTTGCGGGTTGGACCAATACCAAATGATCAAGGGTTCCCACAATAGCGGGACTTTTCTTGATTTTCTCTGAGTTGTCAAGGAGTACCTTTGGATAAATTATAGCGGCACAACCAACGTTGTTGTGCTTGATAATGTTGGGCTCCACAAAGTGGATCTGGTTGTGTCCGAGTTCCCCCCCTATCAACAAGAATAGTCACTCCTCCAGCCACTGCCTTGCTGATTGTCCAATGAGACTTCTCTTTCTCCCGCCATATTCCTCATTCCTGAATCCAATTGAGGAGGTGTTTGGTTGGATCAAGAATAAGGTGAAACAAGGCCTTCCTCAGGACACTGAGGACCTATTCAATATTCTTGAGGTCAGCCAATTTGCGATGCCACCCAATGTGGTGGCAGCTTTTCACAAGCACTCAGAATCCTTCCTTCCTAAAGCCCTGGTCTCCAAGCCAATCAGATAAATTGGCGCTCTGGGTTTTATTTGTTTTCATTTTTATTTATTTTGTTTTTATTAGGACTCAAAAATTATTATTTATATATAATAATTTGACGTGTGATTGTATTATAGACATATAAGAATACATAGAAAAGGTAAGTAAAATTAACTATACTAGGTATGAAGAATATATTTTTATTATAATGCACTAAATATTGTATTGACTGTTGTGCTAACAAATGAATAAATTAAAAAAGATAGAAATAGAATTTTTTATTTAAATAATTATTAATCATTGATAGTACTTTAGCTTTTCTAAGCCACAAATTGGACCTTGCATGTCATCATATGATATGTTATTTCTGTGCCACTATAGCCACACAACACGGCAACCAATGATTTTTATGTATTCCTTACTAATTTGTACTTAGGACGCAGTTCAAGTATATTAAATATGTTTTTCAAATCATATTACAAGGGAAAGGTAATTTGAGTTGTAAACAATCATTTGTTTAGAACAATAGTGGAGCAGGCCGCATGATGCAGATAAATTCAATTCTCCATTTTTATCTTTGTGATAAATGGACCCGTACTTGACGAGTAGTAAATAAAAACATTTTAATTCTTTTTTTTATTTGATGTATTGGCAACTATAACTAAAGTCTTTTGATATACTTAGTTATATTAATGATTATGATTTACATACTAAGATTTAAAATAAAATTAAAATATTAAAATTAAAAGATTAATTATAAATCTTAAAAGTTAAATATTTAAGTTTAAATAATTGAAATATAAATTTTTTATTAAATTTTGATTTATGCAATATCAAAACATTTGATATTAAATATGTCAATATTAAAGATTTTAACAGTGAATATTTTAATATTTAAAATTAAAAAAAATTTAAGTTGCAAGAGAAAATGATTTATTGGGGGAATGCAAATTGCAAGGGGAATGTGTTTATTCCGGGGAATTATACCCCAAAATTAAAATTTCAGCTAATGCATCTAATTGGGACCACATACTCTTCTTTATGTGATGGATGACTCTGGCGCCAATTGCTAGAGGGGTGGCGCTCAACACCCTGGTGGTGGCTGACCGTCTTATAAAAGGCAAACGGGTGAGGGAATCCACTAGCAGGTTTTTTTGGGGGGCATGTAGTACCCGTATAAAGTTGCCAATGCAAATGAATCATAGAGGACGTGTTTGACTGTCCTGTATCCCTGTGGTGTTTTCTGTCTGTCAAGGGCTACGCGGCATATGTCAATCTGTATAGGTACATCTTCTAATTTTTTCACGTTGGCTTTCAGTATGCAATGGAGCAGGATTCCCAGGTACACTGCAACATGGATCCTTTGTGAGGTATATTTCTCCAATAACATGCACAGTTTTTTGAACGTTTGTATTAACCTATTGATATAGGGTGTTTGATTGAATCTGAAGAGGGTTCCGGGGGGCGCCCGACTTGTATAAGCCCCCCAGGCCTTGGCAAACAATATCAATAAAGGCTTAAAATTATTCACAAGGACTGCATCCCCAATTTTGTTTGATAGAGCTTTAAAAATTTCATTAAATGTTGCAGATTTTAAATATTCATTTCCAATTTGAAAGTCAGTTTTTATTAATTTTTTTGTATTCATTGATATTTGTGAAGGGGAACCTTTGAATGCTTTCATAAATGTATTAATCAAAGTTCAGTTTTATATCCCCGCAAATTTCATTCATTTCTTTGATTTTGATTGTTGATCCTAGTTTGTATGCTTCCCTTATCCATGGCAAGCACCCTGCGGGTGGTTGATATTCCCTATCTTGAGCTTCACTATTAAAAAACATATTCATATTCTGCTGAACTATTTTATTTATTTGATTTTTATTTATTTTTTTATAGGGGCCACCAGTGACTGGTAGCCCCCATGAACCCAACTTGGCATAAAAGCCGCCACTTCCGTGACCTCATCCCCATCCCTGGTGATGACTAAAATAAATATAAGTTAAACATAAAAAACTTACTGATTGTTTCCCCTGTGGCCCCCTCAGCCACAGGCGCCATATCGGCAAACTTCATGAGTGTTGGATGCTCTTCATTAATTTTCTTAGGCTTAATTTTTCTTATTCTTCTTGCAACTTGTGCTTCCTCTTGATTTTCATTTGATAAAGCTTTGGTATTTCTTGATACGCTTCTGCTTCTTTCTTGTGTTTCATTTTCATCTGTTTCCATTTGGTTGGTTTCCTCTTTGTTGGTGTTAATTTCCTTCTGAATTTCTGTTCCTTCAATTAGTTTTATCTTCTTATTATTTTCTTTGGCCCCCTGCCAGAACTCCCACAAATTGTAGGCCGCGTTGTTGAATTCCAGACTTGATAAAATAGTTCCCTGTAGATTAAGTAATTTTTCTTTATTTTTTCATCTATAATATTTTCCAACTTATCCAGGGCATCTTCTTTTGACTGTATCAGTGGCTGGCCCTCGTTACCCAGCTTCCCTGTCACTATTTCCCTGATATTTCTTTCTATCTTGACAATCTTTTGAAGGTGTGCTTCTAATTTGTTGATTAAGTTATAGATTGTTGACATATTGTTTGAATTCCATCAAAAAACTGGTTTTTATAGTACTATATTCAGCGCATACATATTTTTCATCATTGTTAATAAACTAAAGACAATAAAGATAAATATTACATTAAAATATTGCAATTAGACGTCAACTCTTGATATTTTGATATTATGTGCATAACTCAATGCGTTTTTGTTTAATAAAATCTATTGTAAACTTGGCCTTTTCCACTATAATTTAATGAAATGTACTGTGTTTATATTAGGGCCATTAACACTCAGTACAGATATTAAAAATTAGTGCATTCTACAGCCTGTATATTTACCTATTGGTAATAATTCTATAAACTTTTCAGTCAGATTTTACGAGGTAATAATAATGTAATGTGTTAATAGATTACTGTTTATTGTCATTAATTGGCTGATTTTCTTTGCTGTGGCAATTGTGCATTTTTTGATATTTCTGCACTAGTATCCAATTGGTTGGCTTCACATCCAATTGCACAGGCAATAGGAAAACAAGCTGCCACCCCAACCACGTCCAGTCTTGAGGTGGCAGCTTGTTTTCCTATTGCCTGTGCAATTGGATGTGAAGCCAACCAATTGGATACTAGTGCAGAAATATCAAAAAATGCACAATTGTCACAGCAAAGAAAATCAGCCAATTAATGACAATAAACAGTAATCTATTAACACATTACATTATTATTACCTCGTAAAATCTGACTGAAAAGTTTATAGAATTATTATCAATAGGTAAATATACAGGCTGTAGAATGCACTAATTTTTAATATCTGTACTGAGCGTTAATGGCCCTAATATAAACACAGTACATTTCATTAAATTATAGTGGAAAAGGCCAAGTTTACAATGGATTTTATTAAACAAAAATGCATTGAGTTATGCACATAATATCAAAATATCAAGAGTTGACGTCTAATTTCAATATTTTAATGTAATATTTATCTTTATTGTCTTTAATTTATTAACAATGATGAAAATATCCATGGAAATAATTATATGTTACCACATCAATTCACAAGATTCTTTACATATGGGGAATGCTAACAATCTAAAAAGAAAATATTATTAAGTATGAATTGAAAGAGAGATATCAATTTTAATAAGTTGTCACAAAGAAAAGATTTATTCACTAATCAAAGGACAGGAAGGGGAGGGAATGGGTGGAATGGACGTCGCCTTCATCTGCGCCTGTGAAAGGGGCGGCATCAGAGATAGTGGGGAGGGAATGGGTGGTGGCTTGGGAGTCAGGGTTGGAAGGCAGGTGGCTTGATGGGGGGTTAGGGAGGCAGGGTCTGTTGACTGGGAAGGGGCAGCAAGAGCGGTTTGCTTCAATTGCTTGAATTCTTCTTCCGTCACATATACTGGCTTGACAAAACAGATGGACCGGCGTGGGGGGAGACAGGGGTCCTTTCTGGACTTATCACTATCACTTGCATAGAAGATGATGAAATCAAATAAGTCCTGGACAGACGCAGAAGGGAAAAGCTCATACCCCTTATCAATTTGGGTGCATAGTTTGTTGTAAGTGGCAGGCTTCAAGCGCCTGAGGGCGGAACCAAAATTGTAAAGACATACATCTGCAAGATACATGTCAGCGTAGTTAATGGGGTAGGACCAGCAGGTATGCCCCGCAGCCCTGATTTCTTGGGTAGCCCATTCCCGCTGCTCTATCTCTGCACTCAGTACAACTGTGTGCACGGTGTTTTGTGTGGCCCGCTTCTCCAGCATGGCCTTGAGCTCCGTCTGGTAGGCATACCCATCTGCGGTGTTCAAAATTGCCAAGTAATAATTGACGCCCAATGGGGAAACTGCCAATAAAACCCCAAAAAAACGATACAAGATTGGGCCGTGCTTGTACATGTCAGATTGGATGCGCTTCTCTCCAAAGTCTTGGATACTGGTTGAGATCTTAGCATACAACAGGAATATTACGTCATTATGGGCCCTCATTGCCCTTCCTTTGATAAAATTAATAATTGTTGAATTGTAGGGGTTGGTATCCACCAAAATGGGGCCGCTGAGAACTTGATTGGACAAGATTCTAGCAGCAACCACAACTCCGTGCATCCATGAATTCACCGTTCTTTTGTTGGTGAAGATGCCATGGAGTCCCAACTGGAGACGTACCTGGACCAGGGGCATCCGCAAGTCATGTTCCATAATAGCCATCATAAGGGGATGGGCTGTGTCACCTTTGGTTGAGGTACGGGCACCAGTTGGGGTCTTCTTGGTGGGGGCACAGTTGGCGTGGGCTTGCAGGGTTGCAGCCACAGTTGACTTTACAAAACCCATTGTGGCCGCAATTTCCCCGAGGGACATAAGCTTGCCTCGCTTTTTGACCATTTCAAGAACAATCTCCGGGGTGATCAATTTTCTTCTGCATCTTGCAGGCTGATTGGCTGGGGAGGGATATGTCCATCTTGTGAACTGATCAATGCCATCTGATTGACTGTTTTGGGGTTCTGGGCTCTCTGGGTGACCCCATGGCTAAAATGGCTGGTTCTGGATGCCATTGCTGATAAGGGATTTGGGTTGGCAGCTGCCTGTGCATGGTGGGCAAACAGGGCCATGCTGGAAGTTGCAGGTGAAAGAACAGACTCCTGTGTGGCGCTTGCAGAGGGGCCTGTGGGTTGGGAGTGGCCATAGACAGAGGCTTCACTGTTAAGAGACCCAGTGTAACCCTGCATAATTTTGTCAAGGCCAGGGAACAGCTCATTGACTTGGTTGTTGTTGAAAGAAGACATAATTAAAATTTATTATAATTTTTTAAACTCAAGAAGAGGAATGTATATTTTAGTCAATTTTATTGTTATATATGTCAATTTTGTGAATATTACAATCTAAATTTTATCTGACCTAAAATGGAATAGGATGATTTTTGAGAATGCCCATGATTCCTAAAAGAATTAGCACAAATCCACTCTATATCCTTTAACATCCTTTTTGAGACACCCATAAATTATATTTATTTCAAATTCATTGCAATTATGATTTGAAACTTGGTTCTTGGATTTGACAATCCCGCAATTTCAGATTTGTTAATTTTCACATGATGTCTATGATTTGTTTGATATACAGGAAATCTCAAATTGTACATAAGAATCCCGCATTTCTGATTCATGTATCCCGCATTTGTTTGTTGGGGTTTGTCTTTTGTTAGTTGAGTTATCTGCTCAAGAGATTTGAAATTTGCCAATTTAAATAAACCAAAAAAAGTCAAATTAAATGGTTGACTTTATTAAATATTTTACTTTTCACTCAGCTGAGTTACCCGCAAAAGTGATTTGAAATTTGGACCAAGGATTTGACAATCCCGCATTTTTACATTCAGGTTCTGAATTTACAGTATATAAACCCCTGAACCCTACACCAGACTTTATCATCATTTTTTTAATAATGGTTATGAGATATTGGTTTCCCTAAATATTTCAATATTTTATCTTAGTTATCTGCCAATTCAACTCTAATTCTTCTGGTCTGCCTGCCCCACCACCCACAACTTTTTGTGTCCCAGGTGTTCCTTTTGGTCTTGTTTACTTTATGTAGTATCTTTTGAAAACTGAATATAGATAATATATATCTGAAAGTAAAATGGTGCAAATCCCTTGAACCAAACTAAAAAGTTGACTAAATTTAACAGAAAGGGCACTTGGTTTATTACTGAATCCCAAATTTTTAAAGATAAGTACAACTTTCTCCTTGCCTACCAACTGGATATGGAGCCACCTCTCACCCTCAAAATAATGCCTGTGTCTGTACCCAAACTCTCTTTAGTTCATACCAACAAGCTATTTAGAATAGTGTACATCACTCTTACTGGGGTAATTGACACTATCATCCTCGCCTTTGGCCCATGGTCTTGGATGATGAAATCTATGTCATAAATATTTAAGTTAGCACCAATATTATGGTGAGATCTGCCCACTAATTACATGGCCTGCCTGATCCTGGAAAATGACGGGCCAGCTGCTCAAGGTTGGCTCCCTGACAGACGTGGCTTGTTGATAGGATTGATGGGGGCCTTTGAGTCTGAGAGACTGAAGTAAAGGTGATAGAATAATATAACTAGACAAGGTAGTATTTGCTTGAACCAAAGAGTTATTGAACTTTATTATCAGAATTATAATACCATCATTCTTAAGATAGCTGGGGTTTTATACTATCAAATTTTGTGTCTCCAAAAATTGCGGGCTTTAGGTCTGCGGGCATTATTCTATCCAGGAATTGGCATTTTGAAGGGACTTCAAGGGTAGCTAATTCTGAGTTGGCTGGCATTAGCAAATAGATGGGGTGATGCGCTGTTTCTCTGCTTATATTCTTAACATAACATGGCCTGGCCAAATGTGTTGCACATTGAGTGCTGGGGCCTGATGCTGACTGATACTTATTGGGAATTTATCCTCAGGGTTTGCCTTAACCTCCTTTAGGCAGGAATCTGCTTCCTGCGTAGGTCTGGGTCTTTAGTGGTATGCCCTTTGTTGTGGACCATTGTTTATTTGGGAAATCTCCTTGGCTTTGTGGGTGGGTTATCAGATAACCTTCATATTCAAGCTCAAAAAACACGGGCAGCTGGGTCTTGGCCCCCTGGGCTAGAAGGACACATATTCTGAAGACCAGGGTTTAATTCTTGCTTTCAACTTCTGTTTAATATCAGAAGCAAAATTTCATTCATGAGAACCTCAATCTTGTCCCCTGAAATAACATAGTGTTGCAACTGAACCAATTATAGTTCATTATTGGGATTGGGGAAGACAGCAGTCTAAGAGAAAAGGACAAGGAATAGAAATAAGATGTAGCTTTATTTGGGAAGTGGTAGTTAATATACAAGGAGTGAAAGATTCTAATCCACTCAGGGATAGTATTGTGGCAGGATCCAGGTATGATGTGAGTAGCAAATATCTAATTGAGAGATCAGCATTTGGTATTAGCTACACACCTAATTAGGAGATATTGCCTGTATTTTGACGCTGGCAGCAGAATGCCCAATGTTGTTGGATATAGCATGAGTGACTCTATGAGCACCCCTGTGTACTATGAGATACATTAGTGAGCGGGGAATCATTCCTGGTTGCAAGAGAGTTAAGGGGAAAGGGGTTTCCATGGTTTAGCTTAACTATGTGTTGCAACATCTTCAATTACTCTCTCTCAGGGAATTAACACCCCAAGCAGATCACCAAATGGCTCACCAAGTGGTTCACCGACCAGCCAGTAAACTGGTGGCACCATTATTAGTCAACCATCTATTACAGGGATCACCCAATCCAGATCCTAAATGAAACACAACTTGAATAAGCCTCATAACTCAAGAGGAACATTACTCAGATAAGCCCCATGACCCCCATGATGTACATGGACAGCATGTGGATTATCATGATACTATATATTACACTATATTCATATCTAATAAAGTATCATTCTCTTCTTAAATCTTCCCCTTATCCTGTTTATTATACTTCCCAGAAGTATATACTCAATATGTGGATTGGTTCAGAACCTTATTCATCATATTATCAAAAAGGGCACTAGTCAATATCAGTTATGCTATCAATGGCACCAGCCAAACTTAGTATTTTCACCCATGCTCTTCAAATAAGATCTCTCTTATATGTGATTCAGCATGAGTTACCCTTATCTCAAGAGCCTCAGTATGGCTACTCTATTTTAGAGTATAAAAACTATTTTTTATTTTTTGATAAACATACTTTTATTTCATTTATTATTTTCCCTTTTTCCCTTTCAACTATTACTTGTAGCACAGTTACAGTATTCAGACTCTAGGCAAGAAATAACAAGATAAGGTAAGACACTGTGATCACTCTAACTATGCCAATATAGACAGAAACAGTGAAACACCATCCTGCTAACCTCAGAACACCAACTAGTCTGTATGATATATAAGCTCTTGGCAGCCTCTTAGCAGATAACCTATCTGAAGATGAGGCTATCTCTCAGCAGAAAGGTATGAAAAAAGCAGAGTCAACCCCCTGGAAAGGATTTTAGCCAAGTAATAAGACTCATGATTTGACTCAACCTAATCAAAACCTAAGTAAGGCATACCATGTTAAATCTACCAGCTGAGACATCACAGCTAAAAACTCCAAAAAAGGGAGAAGATTATTTACCTCAGAATCAGTGCCCCTGGTAGAAGACACTTCTTTCCTGAAGAACCATATCATAAACTACTAAATCCTTCATTCTAAAATAAAGTCACTATCTAGTTTGAGATATATCTTTTCCCTTTGTAACTTTGCTAAAAAACACTTGACATTTTAGTATTCTGACATCTCTTCACACCTCATATATTCTTCTACTTTTTTAAAAAAATCATATTTTACTTTGGCTTCTTCTATCACCACCTTGAAGATAAAATTAAGATGTGAATTTCACAACATACAAACAACTCGTTTAAACCAGTAGCTGCTTTGGAGCTATAGAGCCACATGATTGAGGATTATGTTTAAAGATAGTTGTCATTTGTTGGCAAACTTTTTAGATAGCTGTAAAGGTTTTGTCTTTAAAGAGTAGCCTAGTTTCTACAACTTGCCCTACTTATTCTCTGCCACAGTGGTTTCTGTAGCTAGGTTATTTGGTATTGCTGACTTGCATGATAAAAACCCAATTGCTGCTGCTTACCTTGATCGTTGCAAATTTTCGACCTACTACACAACCTTTTAGACAAAGGCTTATCAAAAGGATGTTAAATTTACTTAAACTCATTTGATTTACCTATCAATTAACTAGTTATTGGGCTGAAAGCCTGTAAACAAATCTGATAGGCGGTCAAGGAGTTTCAGTGGAAGTTTAACATTGAAAATCAAGGCTGCAAAAGGAATATGTAAGTTTGGGTTAGTTTAATATACCGCCAGAAAGGTTCAGAATTGCCAGCGATAAAATTCAAGCAAAACGAAGGATTGAGTTTAAATCAGATACTTTTAGATATTTTTTAAATCAAATAAATTGAAGAGATATAGCTTAATAATATGACATTACGAAAGCTAAAATGACTTTTACTAAAGTTGCTTTTAACTTCAAACCAAACTTATTTCTTCATATATTTTTACTTAGCTTATCTTGCTTAGGCAGAATTATTTTCTATCAAGAACTTACGCTTTAAAAAAGCTAGTCTTGTTTAAGCTGGGTTGATGTCATTCACTATCAAAGGAATATACTGTAGATGCAGTAGAGCAAGGGGATGTAGCATCTGGAGTTTTCGAAACGGCTTGCGTCGTATTTTCATCAAAGACTTCGGGAACTGGGTGAATTTGTTCCATCTGCTCATGAAGCAATGTCTCAAGCTCCTCAAGTTCAACTGCTTTATCTCCGCCACCCCTTTCGTGCCGGAGAGCACTGGTAGGGTCATCTACTGAACCAGAGGTTGAATGATTTACGTGTGGCTGGGGAGTCAAAAGCTCATCCGTAAAACCAAAATCAGTGTTATTTGTTATAAATGTCTCCGGCTGTTGGTCGCCATACTTTTCCTTTAGGTGGTCTGAAACGATGTGCCTAAAATACAAAGAAGCGGTGACTCCTTGGTCATTATTGCGGGCTGCAAGCCATTTCTGGAAGCCAGGAATCATTAAAGTATCGGCGACAGGTTGATTTAAGCCAGTTGCGATTTCTTCATCCACTAGTTTCGATTTGGCGTTTTCGTACTTTTCCTCAAAGCTTTGTAATTCCGAGATTATACTTTCATCGATAAAGCCTCCAAGCTGGGTACTTGTAAAAGAATTTTCCAGAGCTGCTAACTTATCGTCAAGTAAAGTGAAGTGTGAAGTACGCTTCTCATTGAACTGTTGATACCGTGGTTCATCCGATATGTCGGGGAGGAATCCATCGAAGCCCAGCTTTGATTGCTGATAGTAGAAAGGGGTGTGTTCGATGTATAGCGAAAACCCAAAAGCCTTTGCTTCTCTGAGCTTTCCAAAAGCATAAACGCCATCAGAGAGCCCGTTAGATCCAAAATATTGGTACAAAAGGTTGAGGACATTCCATTGGTTGGCGTCAACAAGAATTAAAATTGGCGGCGAGAAATCCGGTTGTGTGTAGTAAAGCATATAGAGGGCAAAAATCACACCAAGCTTGAGAGGACGCGAAATATTTTGCTGGGGAAATTTAGCTTCTGCAGTCTGATACAAGAAAGTAAAAAAGGTTTGATAAAGTACAAACATGAACCTGTCTCTCATATAGCGGCTGGGACAAAGCAAATGAATAAGAGAGAAGTTCTTCTCGAGCCAAATCTCCTTAAAAGCAGAAAAATCGGTAGTTTCTCTCTAAGGCTGAGTTTAAATTGAGCCAGGTTGTAGGCTTACCTGGACAAATTCTGCAAGAAGAGAATATGCATCAGAGAGCAAGGCATCTCTGCGGATAGCATAGGTGTTGAAAAAAAGATGGGTATTACAATTGACAGGCGGTGGGTTGGGTTCTTGAACCAAATTAGGATCAAGTAGATGCTTCGTCACTTTATAAGGTTGGCTGTAGAAAAACCTCCCTCGATCATGCTTTCTAGTTCTTGTATGGGCAACTTTACGGCCGAGTGGCTCATCTGGGATTTCCAGTGCTTGACCAGCTGAACGTTTGGACATGTTAAATCTACAATATAATGTGGTTATAATCTGCCAGTATATAGTGTAGAAGGGAAGCAACAAAATGTGTTGACTTGAGTTGACTTTGGTATGAGAAACCTTTTTTGAATCTAGTCTAAAAAGGGCTGTTGAAAAATCCCTGGCCTGTGGATAGAATGCATTTTAGGATTTATAAGAATTTGCTGATTTTGAGTATAAAAGTCAATTTTAACAGGATATCCACTTGAAGCCCAGCCAAGTCCATACTTTTGAAATTCGTTGGAGTTTTTGTACTCATGTTATATGGTGATTAGATGATATCGCTGGATATTCAATATCAGATACAGTAGTTTTAAAAGCTATGGCGACAACCAAAAATACCTCAGATTTAAACTAAATGATTTCAGATTTAAGCGAATTCCAACTATCAGAGTAAAATATACACTCTGTTAACAGGGTTTATTGGTGTTAATGGGTGAAATGAGTCAACACAGCAAAGAAGTGCTCACACTCAAAGTGAAACTATTCAAAATACAATCCGAAATACATTGATTCACAAACAAATGGTGTGAGTTGACTTTCGGTGTACATATGGGTCATTATTTTTCTTGTTATGCCTAAGCGCTGGACTGATTATTTTATAACTTAATTACATTATTCATATTCAAATTATTTAGAAAGATTAAAATACAATCAATGTCAAATCTTTAATTGATCTTGGGCTTAGATATTTTTTAAAAAAATAATTTATCAATTTTAGAATTGAAAATTGCACATTATAATATTGCTGGAAATATCTTAAGTGCTACTACATACTACAAGCTAAAAATATTTATAATGAGTTGCATGGGAGAGTAATAGCAGCCCCAAAGCTATAAATGCTATTACCCTATCTTTGGCTCATCATAAATATTCTTAGTTTGTTTCAAAAAAAGGTTGTTGTTTTTGAAAGACTGATAACTCTATTTAAAATACACCCTCTAGTAAGCTACCCTACTTCATGAACTTGCCCTAATGCACCACTAGCATCTTCTGATATTTTTGTTTCTCTGGTATCATCGCGTGATTTCAAATGATAAGTTATCTCAGAATATTCTGAGAAACTTTCAAATGTTAAAGGTGAAGTATACAACTTCTCATCTTTCATCAAATATGAAAGATTAATGCGCAGATTTTTAACTTTGAGCTCTCTCCTTATAGGCCTAACTTTTCTCTCATAAATATAAAAGAATGACTTTTGAGAAATATTTGAGCCTGATAGCGCTGATTTATATAATTCTTTTCTTCTTTCTTCTTGCTCAAAAATATTTTTAATATCATTTATATTCTTAATATAAAGCTGATTTTCTTTCTCTTTTAATGTTTTTGATATTACACCAACGTGACCATCAACAATACTTTTCCCATGACATTCTACAAATCTATTGTATTTAATAGACTCTTTAATGTATTGTGGTGCCTCTTTAAATAGATAATATAAGAATTCATAGGATCTAAAATGGTTTCCATTATCAGTCCATACTTTGATATTATTTATTTTTTTAAACTTATCTGATTTAAGAAGACTTATTAGACATTCACCTGAAAACAAAGAATCATGAGTGTCAGGGACCCACTCTTGGGCGGCCGGCCCGCTGGTTTCGGAGGTAACTTGGGCCGGGTTTTTTGCGGGCAGGGCCCACCACAAGAGAGGGGCTAACTTTAAGAGGTAAGAAGCAGACTTTCCTAACCAAGACCACGGGCCGGCAGCCGGTACAATGGTGTCCACCACCCCAGTGAGGGTGATGTACACTATACCAAAAAGCTTGCTGGTATGATTGGTTGGCAGGTTGAGGGAAGAGGCTGGCATTGGTTTGGGTGTTACAGGTGGTTCCATATAAATGTTATAGGCCGGGAGGTAATTGAATTTTCCTCTAAATAACTTGGGGGTAGAGAAAATCCACAGGCCTTGGCGGTTGTATCTGACGGCGGATTGGATGAGGGCTAATGGGTCAAGTTTGATGATTTTCTCTGGGGTGTAATCCTTATATTTGGGCTTTAATGGGTAATCAGTAAAATGAACAGGCCCAAAGGGAGCACCAGGTGGACAGAAAACTGCGGGTGGAGGGGCAGGAGGGCCAGGGGATCTCGAACTTAACTTATAGACAGCAAATACAAAATATGGTAATAGCTGTATGAGCCAAAGTAACATAACCTTTATTTAAAAATGGCGATAAGTTTGGAGCGCGGGGTCCTTGGGTCTATAAAGCACCCCACCTCCAAACTTAACATTTTCTGTTGGTGGGTCATTAGGGCATTGGGAAAGGCAGGGCCGGGGGAATCGGGGACTTGGGTCTAAAGGCAGCAAAATGGTGCTCAGCCCGGAAGTTCTTTCATTGGTTGTGACTCCCAATTTAGCTACTTGATTATCTTGCTCTAGCGTTGTGGTCATGGGGCCAGGTTGCGGGCTGGTGCCTCTTCCTTGGGTTGGCTCTTGATTGGTTGCTGGTGAAGACTTCAAACTCATGAAGCTAATAGTTGTTGCCTGGTTGCCTCCATTAGGTGTCTTGATTGGCATTCCACTTAGTGCACTAATTTCCTCGGCTCAATCTGTTTCACTGGGCAGGCCATCATCTTCAGCGTCAGCTTGTGGGGGCTTAACCCCAGAAAAATGTGGGTGGGCGGTCCTGCAGTTCATAGACCCTGCGGCCTGGGGGAATCCAGGTTCCGGGTTCAATTACCGCTCTTGGGCCTGGATTTCCAGAGGAGGAGAATTGTCAATCCTGACAATGAGACAATATTTGAGATAAAAAATCATGGTATTCATATTTGACTTTATTGTTTTCTTTAAATACCAATGCAAACCCCAATAAAGAAATAGGTCTTTTGGAATAAAAACAGTTATTGGTTTCAATTGGACCACCACCAACTTTTAAATTCTCCTTAAAATCTATGACTATAATACATGATTCATTATCTAATTCATTGATATCTTTCTTATATTCCCTATTTTGATGAGCATAAAAGTCTTGGTGCTGATTAATAGCTTTTAAGTCACTGTTTATAGATTCTGGCAATAATAAGTTTTTACTTTCACATTCTTCTTTTCTTTTTTCTAAGGATGATTTTAAGTTACAAATGTTACACATGTCAGTTTGTTTTTTACTCTTTATTATATTTTTTAGTATTAATTTATAATAAATTGAAAGTGATATTGAAATTTCATTTTTTATTTTCATATTTTCATATATTTCTTTTTTTGTTTTTAATAGAGAATATTTTATTTCAGTTGAATATTCATTCATTTCTTTTTCAATGTCTTTATAAATTTTTTCTGGTGCTTTTTTTGTAAACTGGCTTGTTTCAAAAGAATTTTCCAGTAGTTTTTTAATTATTTTTTGATTATTTCTTTTTTAATTAATAGTTATTATCTTTTTAGCTTTTTTGTTTAAGCTTACATTTTTATTTTTATTTATTTTTCTTGAGTATTCAACCTCACTTTTAGTTATATTAAACCCCATATCAGTAAGCTCTTTTAAAGAGTAACTGGAAGTAACCAGAGATCTCAAGGCTGGGAGATGCTTTTGGGGAGCAGATTTCAGAAGATCCTTTAAGCCATCAATTATCCCATTTAGTTTCTGCTTTTGATTCAAAGGAATGAACTCTATTTTCAAACTCAGTTTGAGTGAAGAAGTGATTGATGAAGGAATTGAGATTGCCTCTGGAAACAAAGAGGAATGCTTTCTTTAGCATAGCAATTCTTTCTCTTTTTGTTGATGCTCCTAATGAGGGAAATGGCTTCATGGCAGAGGTGAAGTTAACAGATTCCATAATATTGAATTTGTGATTGCTGATAAAGAGATGCTTTGTAGAGATGCCTTGCAAAAGAGTGCTGGTTGCAGGAATGATATCTTTTTCTAAAGATGGTTTGAAGTAAACCTTAGGTGGTGCTTTATCTCTTATATGCCAAGCCTTATGACACCATTCTGAAAGAAATGATGTAATAGTGTTTATTAAAATTTCAACTTAAATTTATATTCCTAAAATAAATTAAATGCCCAGTTTTCATGCACAAGTGATATATGTGTATCAGCTAAGCATCAAATTACATCATATCCTCTTTGTAATCTATGCAAATCAATTAAAATGATGTATTAACTTAATTATAACTGTTCTGCATATTTTTAAAATGATAAAATATTAAAGAATTGTATTTAAAAAATGCTTAATTTGAGGTTTGCAGTTCACTTGAACCTCAAAATTTATCTAAACAGCAAATAAATTAACGTCCTAACTTCAAACTACCATAAAATCCTAAATAATTAAGCTTTTTAAATAAAATAAAATGCGGAAAAAATGTTCTTGACCTTATCTTTAATTTTGTCAAATAAAAAGCATATATTAATTAATAAAAATTAACTTTTTTAAGCTTTAAGCAATCTATTTTATTTCATTATCAAAATAATAGAATAAAATCTGACATATGCTCTTTTAAATTGCTTTTGCTTTAATATTCAATATTATATATGTTAATATTTTATCATCAATAAAAAGATAAGATTCTTAGCTTTGTTTTGATAGTTTACAGTGTGAAAAATATTAACTTTTTGTTGAGTTATTACTGTTTTAAATATAAAAATTTGTAATTTGATTTTTTCAAAATTGAACTGTGTTATGCTGCAACTTGGGCAGCATGTGTATTAGAAAATGGCCTAATCCCTAAAAAAATGACCCATATGTTTACTATGTGAATCAGTGACAAAATACACCCAAGCAAGGTGAGTTGAAACTCAATCAAAAAATGAAACACAATAGCAACTCACTATGTAAATGAAATCACTCAATCAGTTTGTGCAATGGATTGTAATCAAGAATGATACCAAGGTATCTAAAATAAGACACAAGATCTGAAACATAAATTTTAAAAATATTGTGTTAGGTGCTTAATTTGGCGTAAAATCTGGGGAAATGGGTGGAAATTATTTCAGGTATTCTAAAATGGGCGTTGTAAAACCAGAAACAACTAATTAAGAAATAAAAAATCTATACTTGGTATATTGGGTGGGAAAAAGATTAATCAAATATCCATATTCAGATAAAAAGCAAAAATTAAAATTAGGATTAACTTAATTAAGTTTTATTTAATATTTTATTAAATTTTAAAATAAAAAAACACAACAACAGAGTACCAATGCACCCGTTGTGCACCGCAGTCGCGGTCGCCCCATGGGTCAAAGAATAGAGTTAGTGCAACCCAAGTGCCTACTCAAGAAGGAGATGGGAGAGGAGAGTTTGATAGTGATGCTGCACTGACACAGCTGGTTCAAGGAGCACAAGCTTCTAGGGTGCAGAGCATAAACATTTGGGTCCCCAGGCTGACCCGGAAGCCCATCAAGGTTACTACAACAAAAACGGTTAGAAACAAGTAGGTAGAACTTACTTCATATGTGTTTGACGTTGTATACTGCCAAGAGTTGGTCCCATCAACCATGCTGGAGAAGGTGGAGCCTGTACTTGATACTAGCTATAAGCCATATGTCAGTGATGGCAACCAGGAAGAAGACAAGGAGCCACAGTTCTACCAAACTGATGAGGAACAGCTAGTGCTCAAAAAAGTTGCAGCCTTCTACAACAAGGTACCCATGCCTGTGTTGTGCCAAATGCCAATGAGCTGATCTCCACTGCTAAAAAGCCTGCCCAGAAGCGTATCCCCGACATCAAACACATCATCCTGCTTAAACTAATGTGTGAAACAGGCAATTACAAGGCAGCTTCAACCCTTGTTAGAGTAGATCATAAATACACCAGCAAGACCTTCAACAAGTTCATCAACACAGGTCAAGTCCTTGCCATGGAGAAATCCTTGTGTGTTTCTACCATGCTCACCAAGGAGCACAAATAGGCAATCTGCCAGTGGATAACCTGGGACTGCCATCTTGAACTGGAAAATATACAGGCCATGGTCAAATCTACTTTTGAGGTTGAGGCCTCAATTTCCTTTTGCTACCATCTGCTCAAGGGAATGCACTTTTTCTGGAAAAAGCTCAGGATATCTTCCTACAATTGGAATAGCCCAGCCAACATTGACATCCGGAAAAAATACTCAGAGGTGTACACTGCTCTCAAAGCCAAGGGGACAGTCAAACTCTACTACATTGATAAATTAGCATTTGCTTCATCAATGTGCAATGGGTATGGGTATGTCCCCAAAGGCTCAAATGACAGGATGGCTCAGCGTGCTGCAGTCCGCGCCACAGCCTATTTGATGGTGTCTCTCCTTGGTCCAAAGGGGGTCAACTGTACCAAATGATATTGGGATCACACAATAGCCGGACCTTCCTATCATTTATCTAATTGGTCCAGGAGCACCTGAGGTGCACAAGCCTGGGCTTTACCAACGTAATTGTGCTGGACAACATTGGTCTTCATAAGGTGGCTTATATTCTTGAGGAATTCCAGATGATTAACACTAGCATTGCAGTGGGGCCCCAGCAATTGGCCACGGCAAATTTGCGCCTTCTCTTTCTCCCTGCCCATTTGCCCTTCCTAAATCCCATTGAGGAAGTCTTTGGGTGGCTCAATCAAGTTGTCAAGCAAGGAACCCCAACTGGGACTGAGGACCTCTTTGATTTGCTGCAGGCCGGATCCACACCCTCCCAGCTGAGACCATGGCCAAATTCTATGGCCACGCTGATTTGTTCATCCCTGTGTGCCTTGCCAAATAGCCAATCAATTAAAGGCTTAGCTTGTCTAACTTTTTTATATTCTCTAATTTACTATTCAAGATTTATTAATTAACATTTTATATTTAGATGTTTCCAAGCCTGCAATCACATTCAGCAGGACCATCAAAAAAGGCTAGTAATTTATTTATTTATAATCATTTTTTACTATGGCATCTAAGGGTGTCCCAAACACTTGATACTGGATTACGCAAATATATTTATACCACTTTTGTCAAATAAATAAAAATAAAATTAAAAAAGTGTCAAGGATCTGGATGTACAAGTATTCTGGCTACCACCAACCTGCTCAATATCCAGTCATTGCCCAATTTGGTGCCCTTCTAATATACTGTTTGACATACCAAGAATGATAACCAAGCAATATCACATGATGATCCAAGTATCCAGTAGCCCAAACCCATCCCGCACATGACCAACCCCTAGGTTCAAACCAACTAAATCTCTGCCACAGCCAAGTCTATATAAGTCTAAAGTATTATTCAATAAAATATACTTCTCTTCTTTCTTAATTCCATATCTGAAGCTTCCCCTAAAGGCGCTCCTTATCACTGGTAGCAGCTATGGGGTTTTGACCACACCCATGAGAGAGAAAATGACTGACCAAAACCTGCCCAATTTCAGGATCACTCCTGACATAAGCTCTGAATAAGGATCAAAGCAAAAAAAATAAGCACAGTCTAGTGCAAAAGGGGAAGAATCGCGAAATGCCTGATTGAGATGCCATTGCTTCATTAAGCATGATGTCATGGTTGCATAGATGACGTAATTCATGCAGTAATATCTAAGCTCTTAATCAGCGGATGCCAATGCCCAAACCCGCATTCAAGAGCTCTCAACAGCGCCTACAATTTGTATTAATGAATTAAGCCAGGTCGAAAAGGCCAATCGAGAGCTAAAATGAGCAAAAGCGATCCCCCCTGCATGAACTCCTGTTGCATGAAATGATGTCATTCATGCAAGTGTATCTCAGCAAATAAAAAATCAAAATGAATGATCAACCACTCATTTTGAAGCTCTTTGTATTTTGTGCATCATTTAATAATGAATAATTACCCGTTAAGAGACCACCTTGCGCGTAAAACCAATTGGAACGCAGAACCTTGAGAGGAACCAATCAGATAAGTCCCAGAATTAGGAGATAAAAATAGAAGCAGGTCATGCAGTCCTTGAACAATTCAGGAACAAAATCCAAACCCTGGCCATCAATCCTGGAACCAACCAATGGGGATCCTGGGGCCCAGACCACATGGCTTGTTCCAGACTCTTGCCAAACCTTACTACCCAGTCTAAAATTAGACCTTGAGGAAGACTTAGGCCCATTTCCCCTCATGATAGTAATACATTGGCTACAACCAAGAATTGACAATCCAGACCCAGATAGTAGAAGAACAAAGGTTTCACTATATTCCTAATTCCTGATTTCAATCTTCATCACCCAGTCTTTTGAGATTCTCCATTCCCTGCTTGCACTCCCACTTGCAAAACTTTGCATAGTGGGAGATACTACAAATAAACACCCTATGAATATCTGATAGCTAAGCTATCATTGAATTTCAACCCAATCTCTTGCTATCTATATTTCTCTTTAATTATAGAAAGTAAGTTCTGCTGTGTCTTTACAGCTGGGCTTTACACCACCTTTGCTCACGTACTCAACCAGACCACATCTCAGGAGACCTGGAAGATGTACTTCTGCTCCCACAACATTGACAAAGATATACCTGGTGGATGCACTGTATTTAAAAGTCTGGTCATGCCCAAAGCATGCGCCAAGATAATTCAATACTGTAAATTCAGAACCTAAACATAAAAATGCGGGATTGTCAAATCCTTGGTCCAAATTTCAAATTACATTTGCAGGCAACTCAGCTGAGTGAAAACCAAAATATTTAATAAAATCAAACATTTAATTTGACTTTTTTGATTTATTTAAATTGGAAAATTTTGAATCTCTTGAGCAGATAACTCAACCAACAAAAGACAAAACACAGCAAACAAATGTGGGATACAAGAATCAGAAATGTGGGATTCTAATGTACAATTTGAGATTTCTGAATTTCAAACAAATCATATACATCATGCAAAACTTATTGAATCTGAAATTGTGGGATTGTCAAATCCAAGAACCAAATTTCAAATAAAAAATGAGGTGAATTTGAAATAAATATAATTTATGGGTGTCTCAAAAAGGATGATAAAGGATCTAGAGTGGATTTGTGCTAATTCTTTTAGGAATCATAGGCATTCTCAAAAACCACCCTATTCCATTTTAGGATGGCTAAAATTTTGATGATTGATTACAGTTGATTTTAAAAAACGCTAATTGTCAAGATTTTTTGATCTTGAGGAAGAAGAGATATAGTCTTTATTATTTATATTATGCATGTTGGGATGGAGGAATCTGTAAGAAGACAGATGTGCTTCCTATTGGTGTGGATGGGTGTTGCAGCGGGCTGTGTTCCGTTGTTGGTTGATCTGATTGGAGTGGAAGTCCTGTGGTCCTTTGGAGACGCAACACTGTCTTTGGTGGTTTGGCAGGAATTTGAAAGTATCAATAAGTTGCTCTTACTGTACTTGACACCGCTACTATTTGGACTAGTAGTGATGTTAAAGGGTATTAATTTTCTGCCTTCCAAGTGATCTTGGAAGGACCCTTTATAGTTGAAAGCTAGTGGCCAAACTGGCGTCTAGCTGCAAACAACTCTTACTAGCTAGCATATCATCTCCAAGCTACTAGTTTCACCCCCAGAGTTGGATCCCAAACCTGAATAAGGTTTTGAGATGAGGTAATATTCTAGGCTGCTGATTTCTCCTCTTCAGCCTAGATATACCTTGACTTAGTTGCGGCCAACTAAGTTGACATCCATTTTGGCTGGTGTTGTGTTTGGCTCCTGGGGACAACATCCAGGAGAACACGGCGGGAAATCTTTATAGCAAAAGATTTGAGGTTCAAAGCTAGCCTTAGGTTAGCCTTCAGGGAAAAATTAAGGGCACATACCTTAATTTCCTGGAAAAGGGGATGTGAAAGTCCTTTTGGCAGAAAGGACAGGAAAAAGCTTGAAGATTATTAAAGCCAACGCAAATGTGGATAAACTTGTCTTTATTAGGAGAAATGATTCTACTTAGATAGTAGACAAGGAACAGTGATCACTCATTAGGAAGACAGAGTGACTGAGGGGGTCACTTTGGGATGAAGTGATACCAGTATCAATCACAGACAGGTACAATAATCCAGAATGGGTGGATATTGAACCAGACCCATTTGCAGAAGGCAAGGAATTTCCGAACTCAAAAGCAAACCCAGCCAAATCTTTGCAGCTATCAATATTTGAAGACCATATCAAAATACCATTAATTGCGCAATTTACGACATCTCCCCCCTCAAGATTGGACACAGGGAGGTGATATTTGCGGAGAAATTTGGAATGAACGCAGGCAAAGGGACGTCCAGAAGACAGTAGTTTCACAGTATACTCAACACCCTTTTTAAAGGTGACCATGCAGGGCCCAACCCAGAGGGAATCCAGCTTATGAGCTCTACCACCTGTACAATTCTGGTAGTAGAGAACTAGATTGCCTATTTGGTACTCAGGGAGGGAGGCTCTAGCAGCATTAGACGGGGAGAGCTCCAAAGCCTTGACCTTATAAGCAGTGGAATAGGCTGTTGCTTGGATGTCAATGATACGGTTGATTAGGTCTTTAACATGGGCCTCAGAATTTGTAGACACATCAAATTTGATCAAGGGGGGTCCCAAGATTGAGGGGGTAGCAGCTTCATGTTCATATAGCATGGAAAAGGGGGATTGACCAGTCACTCAATGTCTACTGAGGCAGTAAGCAAGGAGAGCAGCAGGGAAGAACATATCCCAATTGGCAGCATCAGAGAGCGTGAGTTTCCTCATTATGGACACCAGGGTGGAGTTTGCTTGTTTGACAGTTCCATTGGTTGAGGGGTTATATGGCGTGGAGAACAATTGGTGGGTACCCATAGCTTCTACAATAGATGTGATGAGGTGAGCATTAAAGTTAGTGCCATTTTCAGAAAGCAGGACTTGAGGGCAACCATGTCAATAAAAAAATGTCTTGCAGCAAGAAAGTAGCCGTGGTCTTAGTAGTTATATCTTTTGTTGCTCTGGCTTCAACCCACTTGCTAAAGTGGCCTACAGCAACCAAGATAAACTAACATCCCAACCTAGACCAAGGAAAGGCCCAACAGCATCAATAATCACCGTGTGGAAGGCATGTTTTGGAGGGATGAGTTTGAACTGGTGTTGAGACGGGTGAGGGCGTTGGAGCTGACAGAAATGACAGGAGGCAAGGATATCAGGGATCAGGAGGTGCATGTTTTCCCAATAGAAGTTTTTGCACAACCAGTCATGAGTCTTTGCTATACCCCCATGGCCAGTGTCAATGTGGGCTTGGAGGATAATGGCTATCCTCATGCTAGGGCAAACGTAGGGTAGGCATTGTTAACCTTTTTGAAGAGCTGTCTATCACAAATTATAGTGTCCTTAGATAGAGTCTGTAGTGCCAAGCAAATGTCTTCTGGCTCAGTGGTCCAAGAGTCAGGATACCTTATTAATTTGTATAGGCAATCAGCGTCAGCAGGGTGAATAGCTAGAATTGGCATCCTTGACAGGCCATCAGTGTCCTGATGTTGGGCCCCAGGATGGTGTATCACAGTGAAATCATATCCTTGTAGACGCAGAGCCCAATGCGCTAATCAACCTTCATGCTCCTTTAGCTGTTACAGCCATTTGAGGGAGGAGTGATATGTGACCACTGTGAAGTGGGTCCCATAAATGTAGTGCCAAAACTGTTTCACCGTGTGCAGCACTGCCAAACACTCCTTCTCAGTGACGCTGTAGTTCTTCTTGTGCTTATTGAGTACCCGCAAAGATTAGGCTACAGGTTGATCCACGCCTTCATTGTCAAGCTGGGTGAGGATGGCACCCACAGCTACTCCACTAGCGCCAGTATACAAGATGAAAACTTTATCATAATCAGGATAGACTAAGATAGGAGCCTCTTTGAGCTTGGCCTTCAACACTTTGAATGCTTGTTGTTGGCTGTCCATCCATTCAACAGGGATGTTGCAAAGCAACTAGACGAGGGGTTCACTCAGTTCAGCAAAATCAGGTATGAACTGTTGGTAGTAGCCCATCATGCCAAGGAATACTTGAACCTCTCAAAGATTTGTGGGAGGTAGCATCTTGTTGATGGCTTCCACCTTGTTATTCATGGGGCAGATTCCAGTTTGAGTGACCTCGTGACCTAAGAATTCAAGACGTTCCTTAAAGAAGGAGCACTTGGAGGGTTTGAGTTTCAAGCCAGCCTTGCAAATCTTGATAAAGACAGCCTTGAGGTGTACCAAGTGGTTGGTAAAGGTAGCACTGAATACAGTGATGTCATCAAGGTACACGAGGACACAAGGGAGCTTTAGGTCTCATAAGATGAAGTCCATAGCCCATTGAAATGTAGCAGGGGCATTGCAGAGTCCCTGGGGCATACAAGTGGGTTCAAAAAGGACTTCTGAGGTAATGAGAGCAGCCTTTTCTTGGTCTTCTGGTGATAAGTCAACTTGCCAGTATCCAGAGGCTAGATTCATGGCTGAGAAAAACTTGGAACCACCCAGCTGTCTGAGAGCATTGTCAATTCTGGACAAGGGGTATGAGTCTTTCTTAGTGAGAGAGTTCAGGCAACAATAGTCCATTACAATGCAATGTCCGCCATCCTTCTTCTTGAGGATCAGTAGCAGGGACGCCCAAGGACTTTGGGAAGGAGCCAGTAACCCAGCATCCAGAAGTTGCTTGAGTTCTTTAGATACCTGAGCATCTTCCACCCTACTACGGTGGTATGGTTTGGCACAAAAGGGGGGTGTATCCCCAGTATCAATCTGATGGATGACTCCTTTAGCTAGGCCATAGTCCGTAGGTCCAGAGGCAAAGATGTTGCTGAATTTATTGAGCAGGTCTAACACGTCTTTTTGTTGAACAGGAGACAGTTGGGGGAAGTCAGCAGCGGTGAATAAAGATAGAACTTGAGGATTGTCTTCAGGTAGATTAAAATCACTGAAAGTTCCAAAAGGGTAGAGGGAGGCCACTTGTTCTTCCCCCAGTATACAACCATGCCCTACAACCTGGCCTTGGGTCACCTGCATGGGCAGGTACGTCAGGCTGGCAAGCAGTAATTGTACAGGCTCTTTGTGGGTTCAATCTAGAATCCCAGGACACAGGTGGGGCTCTGTACGGCTTAGGGATTCAGGTGAGTAAAGTTCCAAGAACAACTTTTCAGGTAGCTCATAAGAAATCTGGGAATCAATCACCACTTGAGAGCCTGGGGGGATGGTGATAGCCGCTGGGGCAAGAAGAGGTACCCCTTCTTCCGCAGGGCAGGAAGGAGGAGGGGTGCACATGTTGGAGGAGTGAGTCCTATACTTGAGAGAGAAGATACTCGTAGGGTATTCAAGTACACAAGTTTTAAGACGTTTTCCTGGGAGGCATGGAGGTTCCTCAAAAATCAAAGGAACCTCATATCCTAAGAGAGAAAGGTATCCATCGCGTAATTTTACAATCCTGTTATACTCTTGGATGAATTGAGTACCAACCAAGAGGTCATAGCTTTTGTTCTTGAGAACTACAGCGGGGGAAGCAATAAGGAGTTTTCCAAACCTCATGGGTAGAGCAGAGTAGGCACCAATGGCCTGTGTTTGTGCCATGCCAGCTGTGCCATACAACTGCGTGTAGTTGAGGTCAGGAGCCAACTTAAGTTTCTTCATTAGTTTTGAAGATACCACGTTGACTGGAGAACCCATGTCCAAGATGGCCTTGATCTTAACCTTTTGTATTGATACTTTCACATGGGTTGTATCTTTCCCAAAGCGGGGAAAGACAGCCAACACATCCTGCACATCCTCTAGCTCTTTTTCTCATTTAGCTGATATGCATCTTAAGGCAGGAATCTCCTTATACACAGTCTGCAGTGGGAGAGATACAGTCACATTTTGAAAGAGAGCTTTGGCTAGCTTGGCAGCTTCTTCAGAAGAGTCAACCAAGACAGGAGGTCAATGGGCCTGGGCTAGGTAAGGGTGATCCACTATGGCCTTGGCTTCACTTGAAGGTGGGCAATTGGTAGTTGTGGTTCTCCTTGAGCAAAGCTTATAAGGGACAGACACAGTTTTTGGGACAGCCAACACAGAGTAGCCATAACTATCCAATTTATTGTAGTCAGAATCTTCATGTTCAGAACCACTAGAAATATTATGGAACAGGTGAAGGATAGTTGGGCCAGCCAAAGAGGGAGATTCCTTGTCAGAGGGAGGATCAGGACAAGACAGGGGAGATGGGTCAGCAGAGAGCGTCTCTGCCTCTAAGCTGACCTCTCTTTTCCTGCCTGCTTCTTTGGATTGCAATCCTCTACCCGGGGGTTGGTACAGGTACACAAGTGGTTTCCTATTTGACCACAATTGTGACATCATTGTCTATTAGGCTGTCCACTGGAGCCCAGAGTCATAATGCGTGGAGTATGGGAGGTGGTTCCAGCATTGTTGGTCTTATTCTCGCAACCACGGTACCCCTGTGGGTCAAATGCATGTCTTGCAAGAGGGTCTTAATACTCTTCATAGAAGTAAGAAAAGCTTTGTGAGCCTTAAACGGCAGGCACAGGAGCTAATTCACCTTCAAAGTGTTTGAACATGCTGTGTAATCTTCATGGGAATTAACTGACAACTGGTGATTAACTGTTGTCCTTCAATATAGAAGCAGTCAGCAAATTAATCCAGGGTTTTCTTGGGCTTAAATTCAATATGCATAAAAGCATTCTTCTTGACCTCCAAGCTGAGATCTCCTTCAAATTCCTCAATCAGGAGGATTTTCATGTCCTTCCAAGTGACAATGGAATGGAGTTTGGGAACCACAACTTCTTGGCACGTAGGATGCAGGAAGGACATAATATGCTCAGTTTTAAGCTTGTTAGTAGCCCTTTGAATTGCAGTTTTTTAGATTGTCAGAAAGGCAACAATGGTAAAGGTTTTAGGGTCAAAAATCTGCTTGAAGGAAGGCTTATAGTTGTGGTCAACAGACAATGAGGTAGATTGGCTGTTGTTGCCTGGGTTGAGAAAATTGATGTGAGGATTGCCCTCAAACTCAGATTTGGAAGCAGGTTGTCTAGCCCAGAGAAGTTGAAGGCTCTCTTCCAGGGTGTCCAGTGTAGATCTGTTTTGTCCACTGATATCTCTGGTGGTAGCGGCAGCAGCTCCAAATTCATCAATCTTAATCTGTTGCACTGCTAGTGTACCAGCAATCCCATTGATGTGAGTGGTCAGGGAAGTTGCTTGAGCAGTCAAAGGGGCAATCTGGCCATCTATTGTTTCTGTCAAGAAAGAGAGGTTCTGTACCTCCCTTTCCAGTGTATCTTTCCTATCCACAACGTTGTTTGTTACTTCCTCTAGGTGGTCTAGGGCAAGAGCACAGTTGACACGGAGTTGGCCTTCCAAGCCAGGGCAACACCCATGATTGATATGGGTAGGAGTACCAGTGACCTCAGCCTCCCCCTCACCATCTGAGTCAGAAGACAAATCATCAGGGTCAGAGAGGTGTTGTCTTAAATACTCAATCTCACCTTGCAAGGTAGCTACTTGGTTAGTTAGCAAGGCAATGCAAGGGTTGGGTGTAGGTTCTACTGGTGGAGGGTTTGTAACAGAAGCTTGACATCAAGTAGTGGCTTTGATTTCTGTTATGGCTTCCCATACCTTAGATTCAAAGGCAGACATGACCTCCACAGAAGGAGCAGGAGAAGTTGCTTCAATGGAAGCTTCTCTATCATCAATGTAGTTTTGAACCTGATACAGAGTGTCTCCTAATGCCGCCTTATCCAGACCATATTGTTGGTGAAGATGTTGGCCTCAACTATTTACGTGGGTCCCAACCAACTCAAGTTGGGAATTAACGTGCTCTCAAAAATGGTTGAGCTTGTTAATAAAGTCTCAAAATCCTGACAATACTTTAAGAGAGTTGCTTTTATCTGTCCACACCATGTAGCTTGGTGATCATCCAGTTTGCACAGTCAATCCTTGATATAACCAGGCAGCAAGGAGCAAATGGAGTTCAATGACAAGGTTAGGTACTTCTGAAAAGCCAGCAAGTTGCGCTGGTTATCTGAAATACAAGCAAAGAGGCTATGGGACCATTCTTGATAGGTCATATTTTGTGCATGGTTGTTGGAGACAGCAGTGGCTACAGAAGTCAAGAGCTGGTTCTGAGATCCTAGTGCTAATTGATGATTCACCAAGGCGGGTTGGATAAACTGGTTGGCTAACATGCCAATAGTCTCCATTGATTCCATCAGCGCGGGGGGAAGACAAAAGTCCAAGAGGAAGGAATACAGGTCTTTGGAAGCATACCCAGGACAAAGACCAGGGATGGTGTGCATTGCCACAGTGCCAGTGTAGAGGAGAGAGCAAGCGGTGGCATAAGCTTGCTCATAGTTGAGAGAGAAAGCTGGAAGGGGGCACAAGCAGGCCTGTGAGACAACACCATTACCATAGGAGTTGAGGGTGTATTGGTGATGTCTTCTTCTAGAGGACGGCTAGAAACTTTAGGTTGCTTGGGTACTTCAGAAACAAAGGGGGAAGGACCAGAGAATATGTGTGGGAATAGGGTAACTAAGGGGCTTTCATCCCCTGTAGTGAGCACCATTTTGCTGTGTTTGGCTCCTGGGGACAACATCCAGGAGGACACAGCGGGAAATCTTAATAACAAAAGATTTGATGTTTGAAGCTAGCCTTTTGTTAGCCTTCAGGGCAAAATCAAGGGCATGTACCTTAATTTCCTGGAATACATGATTAGGAATTCCTTTTGGTAAAAAGGAAAGGAAAAGTCTTGAAGAATATTAAAGCCAATGCAAATGTGGATAAACTTGTCTTTATTAGGAGAAATGATTCTACTTAAATAGTAGACAAGGGCTGATGATCACTCATTAGGTAGACAGAGTGGCAGAGGGGGTCATGTTGGGGTGAGGTCATATCAGGATCAGACAAAGACAGGTACAATATTATGGAATGGGTAGATATTGGATCAGACCTATTTACAGAAGGCGAGGAATTCCCAAAGTTGAAAGCAAAACCAACCAAATCTCCGCACATATCACTATTTGAAGGTCATATCAAAATAGCATTAATGGCACAATTTACGACACAACTGCTTCAACTGCTTGGATTCTTCTTCTGTCACATATGCAGACTCAACAAATCAAAATGATGAGCGTGGGGGAGGCAGGGATCCTTTCTGGACTTATCACTATCACTCTTATAGAAGATTATGAAATCAAATAAGTTTTGGAAAAAGACAGAATGGAAAAGCTCAATTCCTTCTCAACTTGGGTGCATAGTTTGCTATATGTGGCAGGCTTTGAGTACCTGAGAGCCAAACCAAAATTGTAAAGACATAAATCAGCAAGATGCATGTCAGCGTGGTTGATGGGATAGGTCCAGCAGGTATGCCCTGTGGCTTTAATTTCTTTGGAAGCCCATTTATGTTGCTCTATCTCTGCATTCAGTACAACTGTGTGAATGGCTTATTGGGTGGCCTACTCTGCCAGCATGTTCTTGAGGCCCGTCTGGTAGGTGTATTTATTTGCTGTGTTTGATGAAGTGGTGTAATAATTGATGCCCACCAGGGAAACTTCCAACAAAACTCTGACAAATCAATACAGAATTGGGCTGCGCTTGTAAACATCAGACTGGATGTGCTTTTCTCCAAAGTCTTGAATACTTGCTGAAATCTTGGTATATGACAGGAAGATTATGTCATTACAGGCCCTCATTGCCCTCCCTTTGATAAAATTGATGATGGTAGAATCATAGGGGTCAGTTTCTACCAAAATGGGACCCCTGAAAACTTGATTGGGCAAGATTCTAGTAGCAACCACAACTCTGTGTATCCACAAATTGACCCTTTTGTTTTTTTGAAAATGCTGTGAAGTCCCAGTTAGAGGCACACCTGGACCAGGGGCATCAGGGGGTCACACTTCAGTATAGCCAAAATGAGAGAGTATGCTTTTTACCTTCAGTTGATATATGATCACCAGTTGAAGTTTTCTTGGGAGAGAGATCACATTTGGCATGAGCTTTCAGGGCTGCAGCCACAGTGGACTTTGCAAAACCCATTGTGGCTGCTATTTTCCCAAGAGATATAAGCATATCTTGTTTTTCAACCATTTGCAGATCATTTTCTGGGGTGATGAGCTTACTTCTGTGTTTTGCAGGCTGATTGGCTGGAGGTGGGATGTGTCTGTCTTGGAAACCAAACAGTTTCATATGATTGCCTATTTGGGGATTCTGGTTTCCTTGGGTGATTTCTTAGCTAAATTGGCTGATTCCAGATGCCAGTGTAAATATGGGGTTTATGTCAGCTGCCTGTGTGTGATGTGAAAATAGGGTCATGCTAGAGGACGCAAGAAAAAAGAACACACTCCTGGATGGTGCTTGCAGAAGGGCCTGTGGGTTGGGAGTGGCCATAGAGGGAGTCTTCACTATTGGAAGACCCAGCGTAGCCCTGCATGATTTTGTAAAGGCCATGGATCAGCTTGTTTACTTGGTTGTTGTTAAAAGACATAATAAATTTTATTAAAAACTAAACTCAATAATAAGAGTGTAGATTTTGGTCAATTTTATTGTTAAGTATGTTAATTTAGTGAATAGTAAGATCTAAATTTTAGCCAGCCTAAAACGGAACTTGATGATTTTTGAGAATGCCTATGATTCCTAAAAGAATTAGAAAAGATTCACTCTAGATCTTTTGAATTTCTGTTTGAGATGCCCATAAATTAAATTTATTTCAAATTCACCTCAATTATGATTTGAAATTTGGCTCTTGGATTTGACAATCCCACAACTTCATGTTTGTTAATAATTTCATGTTGGTTATGATTTGTTAGACTAAAGAAAATATCAAATTGTACATTGGAATCCCACATTTCTGCTTTATTTATCCCACATTTTTTGATGTGTTTTTTCTTTAGTTAGTTGAGTTATCTGCACAAGGGATTCAAAGTTTGCAAATTCACACAAATTGAAAAATTCAAATTAAATGGTTGATTTTATTAAATATTTTGGTTTTCACTCAGCTGAGTTGCCTGCAAATGTAATTTGAAATTTGGACCAAGGATTTGACAATCCCGCATTTCTACCATTAGGTTCTGAATTTAAAGTACCTTGATTTATTAATACCCCTTGATTCAACACCCTTACATTCTCTGATTGGCTAGCCTGGCTCATGGTGCTAGCTCTGCACTATATTGGATAATCTCTTATCAATACTTCTATATAAATTTATTGGTTATTGATACAATAGTTTTAAAAGCTATGGCAACAACCAAAAATACTTCAGATTTAAAAAAAATGATTTCAGATTTGAACAAAATCCAACTCTCAGGTTAAAATAAACACTCTGTTAACAGGATTTATTGGTGTTAATGGGCAAAATGAGTCAACACAGCAAAGAAATGCTCACACGCAAAGCAAAACCATTCAAAATACAATACAAAATACATGGATTCACAAAAAAATGATGTGAGTTGACTTTCAGTGTACATATGTTTACTATGTGAATTGGTGACAAAATACGCCTAAGCGCAGTGTGTCAAAACTCAATCCAAAAACAAAACACAATAACAACTCACTATGTAAACAAAATCACTCAATTGTTGTGTGCAATGGATTGTAATCAACAATGATACCAAGGTATCTAAAATAGGGCACACAATCTGAAACACAAATTTTAAAAATATTGTGTTGGGTGTTTGAATTTGGCAGTAAAATCTGGGAAAATGAGTGGATTTTTTTAGTATTCTAAAATGGGCGTTGTAAAACCAAAAACAACTAATTAAGAAACAAAAAATCTATAATTGGGATATTGGGTGGTAAAAACTTTAATTAAATATCCATATTCAGATAAAAGCAAAAATTAAAATTAGGGAGTAACTTAATTGAAATTTATTTAATATTTTATTAAATTGTAAAATGGAAGGAACACAACAACAGAGTATCAATGCACCTGTTGTGCGCCGCGGTTGCAGTTGCCCCCACGGGTCAAAGAACAGAGTTAGTGCAACACAAATGCCTACTCAGGAAGGAGACGGGAGAGGAGTGTTCAATAGTGACGCTGCACTGACACCGCCGGTTTGAGGAGCACAAGCTTCTAGGGTGCAGAGCATAAACATTTGGGTCCCCAGGCTGACCTGGAAGCCCACCAAGGTTACCTTCACCAAGAAAGTTAGAAACAAGGAGGTAGAACTTACTTTGTATGTGTTTGACGTTGTGTACCGTCAAGAGTCAATCCTGTCAGCCATGCTGGAGAAGGTGAAGCCTGTACTTGATACTAGCTACAAGCCCTACATAAGTGATGGCAATCAGGAAGAGGACAAGGAGCCTGAGTTCTTCAGAACTGATGAGGGACAGTTAGTGCTCAAAAAGGTTGCAGCCTTCTACAGCAAGGTACCCATGTCCTGTGTTGTGCCCAATGCCAATGAGTCAATCCCCACCACTAAAAAGCCCACTCAGAAGCACATCCCTGACATTAAACTCATCATCCTGCTTAAGCTAATGCGTGAATCAGGCAATTACAAGGCGGCTGCGGCCCTTGTTGGGGTAGATCCCAAGTATGCCAGCAAGACCTTCAACAAGTTCATTGATACTGGCCGAGTCCTTGCTGCGGAGAAATTCTTATGTGTTTCTACCATGCTCACCAAGGAGCACAAATGGGCAATCTGCCAGTGGATCACCTGGGACTGCCATCTTGAACTGGCAAATATACAGGCAATGGTCAAGTCCACTTTTGTGGTTGAGGCTTCCATTTCCTTTTACTGCCATCTGCTGAAGAAGATGCGCTTTTCCTGGAAAAAGCTCAGGGTATCTCTGTACAATTGGAATAGCCCAACCAACATTGAGACCTGGAAAAACTATGCAGAGGTGTACATTGCCCTCAAAGCCAAGGATACTCTCAGATTTTACTATATTGACAAATTGGCATTTGCCTTGTCTATGCGCAATGCATATGGCTATGTCCCCAAAGGCTCCAATGACATGATGGCTTGGCATGCTGCAGTCCGCGCCACAGCCTACTCAATGGTGGCTCTCCTCAGTCCAAAGGGGGTCAAGCTATACCAAATGATACTGTGCTCCCACAACAGCCATACCTTTCTATCATTCCTCCAATAGATCCTGGAGCACCTGAGGCGCACAAGCCCCCGGGCTTTACCAACTCCATTGTGTTGGACAACATTGGTCTCCACAAGGTGGCTGACATTCTAGAGGAATTCCCAATGATTGACACCAATAGCACAGTGGGCCCCCAGCAATTGGCCATGGCAAATTTGCGCCTTCTCTTCCTCCCTGCTTATTTGCCCTTCCTAAATCCCATTGAGGAAGTCTTTGGGTGGCTCAAACAAGTTGTCAAGCAAGGAACCCCAACTGGGACTGAGGACCTCTTTAATTTGCTGCAGTACGGGATCCACATCCTCCCAGCTGAGATTGTGGCCAAATTCTATGGCCACGCTGATTTGTTCATCCCTGTGTGCCTAGCCAAACAGCCAATCAATTAAAGGCTTAGTGTATCCAATTTTTTATATTCTCTAATTTACTATTCAAGATTTATTAATTATCATTTATATTTAGATGTTTCCAAGCCTGCAATCACATTCAGCAGGGCAATCAATGAAGGTTAGTAATTTATTTATAATCATTTTTTATTGTGTCATCTAAGGGTATCCCAAACGCTTGATACTGGATTACGCAAACGCATTAATATCACTTTTGGCAAATAAATATAATAATCAAAAAAAGTTAAATGTAAAGTGTACAAATCAGAAGTAGATTTTATTGAAATATATTATTATGCTTTTATTAAGACCTTCTCTGGGATATATTCTGCAAATCTTGTTTGCTAAAATAAGAATTATAAAAATTTATTATAAAAAATAATATGAATTGTAATGAAATTTATTGGAAGAGAGAATTTATTAAGAACACCTGTAGTGAGTTCTTCTGTATGTACCCACCCCGCAATGGAGGTGGCGCACAACCTCCATTGCCACACTGTGAACGGTGGATACACCCTTATTAAAAAACTCCCGCCTGCTGGTGAATGGGAGTAGGTTCAGGTGCAAATGGAGGAGCAGCTTCTCTGGCGGGGCTGCAAACCCGTAGATAACAGCCAGGACCAGGGCGTCCTGGATGACGTGATCCACCGAGTCATACCCGGGGGGACCTTCTTCCCGTCCAGGGAGAGCCTGGCCTTGTCAATTCCTAGAAGGACCCCGTCAAGATCCTCCACGCTGGCGCCCACTCCAAAGTAGAAGAGATACCTGAGGTAAACCATCAGATAAAGCCTTTGCCCATCAAAGGCTTCTGTAAACCTGCATAATTTATTGAAATCTACACTGATCTTCTTATCATGCTTGGTCTTTGCAAAGGTCAGCTTCATGGCTGCAGGAACCCCTGTCTTGTTGGCACTACGGGCCAACCCAAAGTTGGCAAGGAGGATTTTTGTCTTCTTGACGGCTGTTGCATCTGTGACAGCCAATTTTCCCACTGTGCGCCCAAAGTTGTCCAGCAGGTAAGAAATCATGTGCTCCAAGGGGTAGCAGAAGCAAGCAGCCGCATGGGCCTGGCCCATCTCTAGTACATTCTTGAATGGGAGTGTTGCCAGGACGTCCCAAACAAGCTCAATAGAGTTTACACAGTAAACTCCACTGAGGGATACCGGGTGTCAGGAACCCATCTTCTTGGAAACATACCACCCAAAAGGTGTATGGCCGCAGATGGATTCAACCCTGTAATTAGAGAATCAATTAGAGCAGAGACTATCCCCATATGGAACCATTCTCTAATCATATGGTATTGACCCAAAAGGGGATTGAACCTTCCCAACAGGAAGTAAGCTCCCAGATAACTGAGAAGGAAAACAGAAGCCAAGGGATGAAATAAGGGAGGAGTGGGCGGACTGGCCCCCATGACCTGTGGTTCCTCTGTGATTGGGAGATTCTGCAACAATGGAGTGGTGGTGTATCATATGCCTGGTACCACTCAGTCTGTGATTGGGAGATTCTGCAACAATGGAGTGGTGGTGTATCATATGCCTGGTACCACTCAGCACCACAACTTATCCAGGTAATTGGGAGGAGATGAACCAAAATCTGCTCTGGTTCCAAAAGATATGCTTGAAGTAAGGGACTGGACAAGGAGCAACCAAACCAACAATTTATACCCAAATGGTCCCCATTGGGATGACTTGGGTAGCATCATGGTGTTTGATTTCAGGACTGGAGAGAAGGCAAAAGAATAAATCAACTAGGTAAGGAAATTGACTTTATTAACTGAACAATCAAACACCCTGACAAATGGAGCCTTTTTATAGACTGGCAAGTGCTGTTTAATGATAGTTTTCAAGGGGAATTGGAGAATATTGGGGAAATTTGGGGAGGAAACTTGGCAGGGGGAGCTTTGACTTAAATTTTAAAAAAATATTATTTTAAAAAATAACTGGCCCCTGCTGAGGCTTCTCAAAACAGCTGGGTGTCATTTACCTCAGCTGTTGGAGAAGCAACAGCTTGGGGTGCTTCTGGTGTGCAACTGCAACACCAGAAGAGGATAAATAATGATTTACTTGATTAAAATCAAGTACGGAGCTTATTGTTTGCTTAACATTATCATTGCTTGAATTGAAATCACTTTTGAAAGCTCCTGGTCCCGTTGCATCATCTGATTGGCTACAGGCAGTCATCTTGTGTATTGGAAAAGGTAAGTTTGAATTTGAAATACTAATGTTGTATAGGTGATCCAACAGCAAGCAAGAAGACCTGGGTTTGATCCCTGTGCTCACAGGAAAGAAGGGCACCGGGCTGGATAGTATATCTTCAAAAGGTAATATAAAACAAATACTTCCTTCTAATAAACCATTTCTAGGAACTGGAGGGAAATCCCAATCAGGAGAAGAGTTACCAGATCCTAGAATTCTCAGGATTTCATTATTGTTGTCAGGAGAAATGAAAAATGCATTCCTGACACCGGGTCCAGGAAGACCAGTTGGGCATCCTTGTAGGAAGTAACTGCCCACTCAGATGCCCCCTTGCCATGTGTCAGCCCAACCAATGCCTCCTGCAACATTGGAAAGGACCCATGGATGCAGTCCTCCAGCTCCTGCAAGCCAGGGGGGAAGATACAGCTGCTTGGCCGCATGAGTGGCGTAGTTGGTATAGAATGTGGCAGGGACAAAGGGGACCAGGACTTGGCAGAGTTCACTGTCTATGTTCTCTAAAAAACAGGTAAGTGTTTACAAATTTTTATTAATTTTATTTTTTATGTTTTCTTCATGTATTTCATCCTTGCCAGCCGCTTCAGCAGGCTTGGCCATTCTTGGCGCAAGCAGTTGTGCAGGCAATTTGGTATCCTCTGCCCTGGCACGCTTGGCGGGTTTGAGGTGGGCATACATCTCCAGGTCATCAACCCAGACAGACAGCGCGGAAAGATTGTATGCCTTAAATTGCAGGCCCTCAGCCACTGTCTTCTGGATGTTAAGAAGACGCACAATGGTCTTCTCAGGGGTGTCTGGTATTTTTGACATTAGTGCCTTTGCAGACACCTTGTCAATTTTGTCCCCTGTAAGGACGGCAGCCTTGACTTTTGCCTTGACCTTGTGGTCAATGTCTTTGATTTTGGCAATTGCCAAGTCAAGATACTTCAAAAGCTTCTCCAATTCTCTCATTGATTTTTTACTAACCTTTCCATATGTTTTTATAGCTTTTGCCCCAATAAATTCTGTATTATTTTGATACTGTTGCCTCTTTGCTTATTCCTTTTTGTTTTCACATTACTCCAATATACCATTTTTTACCCATTGTGTATATATTTTACGCTCATCTCAATATGTGTTGTTTGCTTTGTGTTGGCATTGTTTCCTTGATTACCATATTATTTTTAGTGCCCAGACACAGCCCCTTGTGAAAATATTAGCAACAGTTTGGTGATCAGCTAAATTTGAATTATAAAATTATGTGTTAACTGTTTTTAGATAAAGTTGTTACTGATCTGAATTCAAAACCTTAATGATAAACTTTAAGCCAATCAGGAGCCCAGTGATAAAGTGATTGTTGTGACATAAAGGGTCATTCAATAATTCTTTGGTGCATGTGTGCTAATTAATATGATTGGCTGAATGTTTTGCCATTTTACGCCATTGCCGCTGTGGCAAGTTGTTGATAGACTAGTGCCCAATCAGCTACTGGGTTAGCACTAGTCCATCAACAACTTGCCACAGCGTCAATGGCATACAATGGCAAAACATCCTGCCAATCATATTAATTAGCGCACATGCACCAAAAAATTATTGAATGACCCTTTATGTCACAACAATCACTTTATCACTGGGCTCCTGATTGGCTTAAATTTTATCATTAAGGTTTTGAATTCAGATCAGTAACAACTTTATCTAAAAACAGTTAACACATAATTTTCTAATTCAAATTTAGCTGATCACCAAACTGTTGCTAATATTTTCACAAGAAGCTGTGCCTGGGTACTAAAAATAACTGTGTTCTGGATCTAGATACATGGAATAGTAAATATATGATTTTATAGAAATAAGCTGAACATAAAGAATAAAACCAACTATAAATAAAGAGAACATGAACAATTGAAACTCAAAATAAAGATAATATAAATAGAAAATATTTGGCAACAGGAGGTTTATTGGGGCAGGAAAGAGTGATGCCTAGGAGGCAGAATAGCGCAGGAAGGAAGATGTAGAGGCGGTGTTGGCCTGGGAGGTCTGGGATTGGGTGGGTTGGGCTTGTGGGTGAGGGGTGTTAGTGGCGGGGGTGGAGGCAGGAGGATTTTGCGTGATGGCTGACATATAATGCTTGTCATATTCCTCATTGATCATTGGCTGGATGGGCTGGTAGGTGGCAGTGGCCCAAGGTGGAAGGCACTTATCCTTACGTGATTGGTTGCCCATGCTCACATGGAAAACTATTTGCACAAACAAGTCAGCCACCATCTGGCGGCCAAAGAGAAAATTGTGGTCAAGGACCCCAAGATAGAGGTCGTTGAAAGCCTAAGGGTGGCGCTTCTGTAGTGTATCTCCAATGTTAAAGAAGACAACATCAGCCAGATGGATGTCTGCGTGGCCAGCTGGGTACACAGAGGCCTGGTGCCCACGTTGCTGGATGACCTTGAGGGCGGTGGAGCTACCCTTCATCTGGTGGCTCAAGAAAACCCGGTACTTGAATTTGAGCCATCCCAGGAGTCAAGTAATCCACCGAGGATGTGGCTGTATGAGTAGCTATCAACAAAATCTGGGTTTGTCTGATAGTAGACAAAACCCTTGGCTGAAATAGCCAGAAATGCACTAATGAACATCCCCTTCTTGACCTTCTTCCTTCTTTTTTGAGTGGCGGCTCTTCCTTGCTTGCCAAAATCATCAAAAGCTATTGATAGCTTGTAATAAGAGATGAACATGACATCATCAGTTAGACTAGTCAGGCATTGGACCAGGGTTGATTTGATGGTGGTGTTATGCAGGAAATCCTCAACACCATCCCATTGGCCGCCGGCAAAATTGGTAAGAATCTGTATTGAGGCTACCTTCCCATACATCCAGAGCTGCACCATGCGCTCAGACACCCAAAAGTCATGATGCGCAAGTTGCTTCCGGACCTGGGTCAAGGGAAGCTTGGGATCCTGCTGGAGGAGGTCAAGCATGATTGGGTATGCCTCAGATATTTGTGACTCAGGGGCCTTCTTGGGCTTCTTGGCCGTCCCAATCAGATTCCCCCTGTTCATCAGGTTGTTGAATTCCCGCATGACAGTAGCTCGGGCAAATTGCAACTGGGCGGCAATCTGTTTCCAGGACAGACCCTGCAGGTTCAGTACCACAATTTCCTGAAGAATTTGGGTGGTGATGATTTGTTGCTTAGGGCGCTGGGCCAGGGGAGCTGAAGCCTGATTGGCTGTAGGGGGCAGGTTGGCTGGTGGAAGAAAGTTGTTCCAAATCAAGGTTGCCATCCTAATTGTTTGGTTGATGGGCAGCTTGTGTGGGGGTGGGTACAGGAGCAGGGGAAAAGCTAGACACTGCGTGACTACCAAACAAGTCAAAGCCATAAGAGTCGGTGGTCAGGTACAGGTCAGCTTCCTTGTTACCCGTCTCAAAGGCTTGGGTGTAAACAGGTGCCTCCACATTCTGAGCCTTGCCTCCATTAAAGCTGGCTTGGCTGCTGCTGACTTGGCTGCTGGCGCTGTCAAAGATATTGCTTGTAAAAACCATTGTAAAAAACCTAGGATAAAATCACTAAAAGTAGAAATTTTAAAATTTAATGATTTATTTTTATTGTAATCTTGAGCTCATATTTGGAAGGTTCTCAAAACTATTTCATACAGATCAGGATCCATGAAAATGAATAAAATGTCTCTGTTCCTAAATTGGATAGCTGTTAATTGGCTGTTAAACTGTTATACTTCTATTTTAGGCTGCTCATACTACACATCTTGTGTGACTTCATTTTGTTTCATGCTTGTGGAATCTTGCTTCTAGATTGCTCAAATTTCATTTCATTTTAGTCATTCTGTCAGTGTCTCATCTGAATCCTGATTGGATTATAATATACTCCAGAACAGCATCCATCCATTTCACTTGTTGTGTCAGTTCATTTAGTTTGTGGTTTGAACTACACCGCTTGATGTTTGATATAATTTCGTATGATGGGCTAGTGAAATTTTGTCTTTTGTTTTACAGTTTATTTATTAACTTAAATTTTATAAATTAATTGAATCCTGAATCTTGCGCGACTTGGATTTCGTTCAAATCTGAAATCATTTTGTTTAAATCTGAAGTATTTTCGGTTGTCGCCATAGCTTTTAAAACTACTGTAATAAAGACAGCTTTTTCTAGCTTTATCTTTACTTCTGCTTTCCCTTAGGGTTATACTATATCAATTGCAGATACAGAGATAGAAATTAAGGTAAGAGACTAAACCCTTCAAAGATTTAAGCTTTACATCATAGCAATTTATGATGGGCTTTAAGCATGTTCCCCCTTTCCCTGTTTTGTGTACAGTAGTTTTCAAGGCTATGAGGATAGATAAAGGTTTCTGCTTGAAACAAAATTAGCTAAGTCCACAGATAAAAATGGTACCAGATATATTGTTAATCAAAATAAGTTTATCCCTTTTTTGTTTTTTGGGCTGAGCTGATTTTTTCGGCTGATTTTTTATTTAAATTCACAGCTTTGTAAACCACTGTATTTTTAATGAGCATTAATAGGATACCATCAATATTTTAAGCTAAGTCATGGGCTATATAGCCTATCATGTATGTACTGTCAGAGATGATGTTTTTCTTGGCATCTGGTGTGTAGTATTTTGAAATATTACCGTGTGCTTTCAGGGATCACTTCTGTTTAGTTTTGGTTTAAAGAAATTTGGGTTTAATAAAAAAGGCATAGTTGATAGTGCTTTTTTCCAGTCTAAGTTACCCAAGAGAATTTCTACATACACTCTTGGCTTTTTTTGTTTGGGTGCCAGTTGGGGATCCCGTCGCTCTATTAAGAGGGTGGGAGCGGTAAGTGTTGTTTTATTAATTGCTTATAATTTGAGGCGGCGCAAAATCTGTGAACATAGGTCTTTGTATGTCCAGGGATGCCCAACTAGCCGACGAAACTTGATACCATAAAGCCGGAATAGTGAGAGTTTGACAATCTGGATTTCGAAGCGCATAGGAGGAGAAGCATTGGTAGAGACGTTGGGAGGCTGTAGCAATGGAGTGGGTGGTTCGGAGCGCTTACTTGATGTGCTTTTTCGAAAGGAGAATCGTTGTTTAAGAGATTTGGAGCGGCGGTGGGCTTTTTCAGTGGACTGCACTGCACTAACCTCACGACTATCAAACGAGACATGATCTAACTCTTCATTGGACAGGCCAGACCCATCGGAACCAGAGCCAACAAGAGGAGGACGAGATTGAGGAGGGGAGGAATTGGGCGAGCTAAGAGCGGATCCAGACAAGGCTAGTGCAACTGATATGTAACCATCTTGTTCCCTCCAAACAAGTCCCATCTCAACCAATACCCTTAGTATCTCTTGGCGGATAACTCGAGGTTTTTTGGTTGATGTGCTGGAGACTGAGAAGAGTCCTTTGATGAAGACTGGCTGGATAGACGCAGTTAAGCTAGGTTCTCGAGATACGCTAGGGGAAAGCGACTCTTCTGGAAGGGCAGGGGAATGCTTGGCTGAAGAGTTGGAGGATTTGTGCTCCCGAAGACTTGTTCCACGCCTAAGTAGATGCCCAATCCGTTCCAGCCGACTGGGTTTGCGACGAGGGCCCTTGGCCGGTTGGGAACTGTCATTGGAGGGTACTTCCAAGTGAATCGGCATTGGAGCAGAAACTGGGACCGACTTGCGTTTAATCTGAGAGGTCCCACTAGACGAGACTGAACGACGAATGGTTTCAGGGGGACCAGGTCGAAGAGAAGACTTGTGAGAGGAACCCAATGAACTGGGTTCCTTGCGAGATTCGCGTCGCAGAGGGGTTGCGATGGCGGTCTCTCTAATATCGCTACTTTTCCTAACAGCTGTACCTTCTGCAAAGCGAAGGCCAACAGCAGTTTCGCTTGTCTTGCGCTGAGGAGTACGCGCAGCAATAGAAGGATACCTACCACTAACGCCCCCCACTGCTGGGCGGCAAGAGCGTGACCGGTTCAATGTGGATTCAGGGACTGCTAAGCTTTCAGTGATGGTAATAGTATTTGTTGAATCAGTAACAAGCAAACTGGTGGGGCGCATCTTCTGCTGTGCCTCCCTTTCAAGCTTCTCCTTGGCGAGGTAGTAGATGGAGAGATAAGGATAGCTAACAGGCGTCTGGACATCCCTCGAACCCTTGTGAGGAAACTTGGGAGAGGTGGTGGCGCTGAGAGGTCGGCTGTTAAATTCGGCTATTGACTTTTCTACATGCTGACGAATAATCTCAGGCGATCCGAATTGGAACCCAGTCATGTGCTTAATGACTTCCGCATCTGCCACCGGGGCCAAAGGCATGCGCAATGGAAAGTAACTATCCGGTGCACCATGGAATCCTTTGTTAAGCCAAGGATGCTGCAAGATCTCCACCATCGTGGCACGCTCGGCGGGATTAGTGACAAGAAGACGCGATAGAAGATGGCGACAGTCTGGAGAGAGCCATGAAGGATACTTGACCACGCCCTTTTTGATTTTATGATGGATGACAGTCATGGATTTGTCATCAAAGGGCACCTCACCACACATGAGCACATAAAGCACTATACCAAAGCTCCAGATATCGACCTCTGGGCCAGTGTATGCCCGAGCACATAGGAGCTCAGGGGCAGCGAAATATAAGGAGCCACAGAAGGTAGAAAGGTGGGATTTGGAAGAATACAAATTGGAAAGGCCAAAATCAATAATCTTGATACTTCCGGAGTTTGAAATAAGAATGTTTTCTATTTTTAAATCTATTGAGAAAAGATCAGCCAAATGCCACATGTTTTTTTAAAAAAAAAGTAAAGATAGAGTAGTTACCGCGATGAACAATAGAGTTACGATGGCAATAATCTAATTCAAGTAAGTAAAGGCTAGGGTGTATGATGCGGGTACCTAAGGCAGATAAAATTTGACGGGAGAATTTTCGAGCAGTGCGCCTATTTAACTTGCCGTGCGAAATTATGTAGTCCAAGAGCTGCCCACCTTCAACGTATTCAAACATGAGGTAATAATGATGAGGAGTAACCATAAAATCTTCCATCTTGACCACAAAAGGGTGATGCATTAGGAACAGAATTGAAACCTCTCGCATGACGCGTTTGTCTTCGTGTGCCATATCTGTCAACGCACTATCTTCACTTTTGAGTGAAGAGTTGTCGGAAGGCTTAATTTTTCGAGGAATAATTTTTACTGCAACCTAGAAATACATTAAGAATCAAACTAAAAGGGAACAGCAATCAGCTATACCTTGTGGCCGGTAGTTTCGTGAATACCTAGCTTAACTTTCCCCATACTCCCGGCTCCAAGCGTCTTAGATAATGTATATGGGCCTATTTTTCTTTTGTAGCGATGAGGAGCTGTCCCCCTTTCTGTACGCTGCTGAGAGCTCGATTGTCCAGAGGTGGAGGTTCTGCCAGAAGGCTGAGCCGAAGGTTGGGAAGACATTGTGCGAGAAGTAGGTGCAGTGGAGCGTCGTTGGAGAGAGTTGTTTCGAGTTGGGGTATTTGAGGAAGTTTTGAATTTATCACAGCCAGAAAGTTCAGAGAGGGGAAGCTCGTCTTCGTCAATTGTTGGTTGGAGTTGAACAGATTTCCTCTCATCAGAGGGAGTGAGTCTGGTCATCATAATTGAATATAGAGAAGCGTTTTGATGACTAGGCTATAGTTTTAGTAGGATAAGTATTTCTAACGAGTGAAAAGCTAAGACTCAAGTTTCAGATTAGTAAAAGGCGAGGGGACAATGAGTAGGAAACTTATATGGGCTGGAGGAGATAGGTGATCGGGAAGCTATGCTGGCACATTCTGAATGCAATTGGAACTTTGCTTTTGGTGGCAACCATCCAACCGTCAATCTTGAGTCCATCTTGCCTCTGGTACTGGAGTCTGGTTGGCTGCATCTCGTAACGCCTAGGAAATCTGCTACCTTTCAGCCGCCATCCCACTTGCGATCTTATCCCAAAGGCTCATCAACCCTAGCTGAATCTCCTAATTGGTTCCTCAACCCAATGCCACCCTTGATTTCTCGAATATGATTAGTTCCACGGGCCTTTGTTTCCTCCAATGACGTTGGTTGTCTAGTCAATTTACGACCAATAATTTAATGTCGCTCTAACTCAATAAATTTCAATTAAACCAATGGCAAATAAAAAAGAGCATTTACTTTCTATCTTATAACAACCTGATGAAGCAGCACTAGATGGAATAAACTAAGCTATCGGCAGTGAAACGCTTGGCTTCAGAACTCACCCCAATCAGCTCCCACATAAAGTGACGACCCTTTTGAATACTCAAGTTTAAACCAGCATAAGTGGCACCTTATTCAGATCCAACTTCTGAGACATCTCAAACCCGATCCCGGGCCTCCGGAAATATAAACTGCATAGTTAAATCTCACTTGTACCCAGAAAGGCCTATCACACACAATCTTATCAAGTGGCTCGGAGGATTCTAAAGAACCTGTCTCCAAAATACATGTTTTATTTTGAGTAAGTCAGCCCTAAACCCCCTCACTCCTTCGTGAACTAGATAAGTTTAAATTACAAATAATTGATAAATTCAAAACAGCAGACTGCCCAAACCTCCTAATCATTGTTCAACACTTAACATGTTTACACAGCCCATTACTTGGTTTAGAATTTATTTATCACCACAGCTAATTTAAATCGATGCTATTTAATTCTCGCCAAACTGAGGATCCGAATTTTATCCGAAATAGTTTGCTTATCATACTTGAATCAGGCGCGATTAAAGCTTCACTTCAGGAGGCAATCTTTTCACTCCTGTACTCGATGCTTGAGTCACTTTCTAATATGTAGGGCCAATTAGCCATCAAATAAAAGACAAGCCTAATAGCTGCACTAATTTATTGCATGGAGAAGCCAAGCAGCACTAAGAATTAATTGAGCCACTTGGTTCCCCTGTTTAACCAAGCCAAACCCCACTATCAACCAATTTTAATGCAATGTTCTAAGCCACCCGATTAATGCTAAGCATAGTAATTATTTGAGGCACTTTATCAATTGAGGCTTCCTCCTCTTCTTGACAGTTTAAATGATCTTACTTCAGGCCAAACTATAGGGTGGCTTCAGCCAAACATTAAATTATTGAAAGCACCTACCATTTTATACCACTATAATTAATGGCCTAAATATACTTTGGAGCCACTAATTACAATGATTGACAATCCTGCAAACAAAAATTAAAAATTTACTTATTTTAAAAATATTTAGCATTTAAGTTTTAAACTTTAATCTGGATCTTAAAATACTAAGATTATAATCTATATTCCCAGAAGGCTATTTTATCAATAGGTAGATATACGGCTTGATGGCATCCAAAACTAATTAATCTAAAATGCTACTGCTATCCTAAGAAAATGTAATTTTAAAAGTCAGCAGTGGAATAAAAATCAAATTATTGATAATAAAATATCTTATAATGAGTTTGATTCTGCGTAATTATAATTTTTTGAAATATATTGTTAAGACAGATGTACTTGTTAGTACAAATCCCATAGACTTGATCTTCTAGCAATATAAGTAATAGCATAATCACAATATCTTTGATTATTCCCTCTCAGGAAATCATTACTCTGATAAATGACTCAATCACCAGGTAAAAGACGGCACCAACATACCATCCAGATTATGTACTGTATTTTTCAGAGTAAATGAGATGGGGTAACAATCATGATGAAACCAAACCAGAACCACTTGAATTCAAACAGCAGGACTTACTCACTGAAGCATTTTACAAAGGGTGGATCAGAATAACTAACCAATGTTTTAGCCACTTATGCAGCATTCAATTAATTCTATAAATAAGGAGAATTTTTATTATCAAAGACACCTTTTTGGATTAAAACACAGTTGTATTACTTAGCCAATTTAGTAAAGGTTGTCAAAACTCATAGATATAGCCAAGACAATAACAAAATACTCTTAACATGTATTTTATGGTGATTCCTCTATATCTGAACTTGAAATAGTGAAATAAAAAACTTTTATGGGATAAAAAATAGAAAGTACAACTGTACCAACAGTGGCAGCTAATAACTTGGGCTGCATCATGTAGGTACTAAATTTTCCTGTATTTAAGGGCAACAGATTTAAGAATTAACTTCAATTGCATGATAACTATTTCAAGAAGCTCTCTATCTTATGTATGGGGGACATCTGCTGGACGTTGTATTTTACTTGGGGGACCAGCAGGTGATTGACAGGGCAAGTGCCTAAAGTCAAAGTGTGGGGATTGAAAGAAATCTCCAAATTGATGGATTTTTTTATCTTCACACTTTTTTTAATAAAATTTTTTGTCAAAAAAATTAATATTTTTCTTAAATTTGACTTTTTTTGAAATATTTTAACTAGTAGCTGAAATTGAAAAACCAAGCTTGAAGTGTCCAAATTGATGCAATTTAAAACACACCTTAAACTAATTTGGCTTTTAAAATAGATATTATTCCTCCTTTTGAATTTAGGAGGCAAAATCAAAAGTGCAAAAATTGAAGTCTGGTAATCTCATCAATTTAATATTTGACACATCAAAATTTAAAAAATATAATATCACTTAATATTGATTCTATCACTATGTAAATGATCAGAAAAGCTTCATAAATATATTATACTCAATCAAAAAAGCTAAAATCTATCATGCAGGTTCACAATCACCTGTAAATCATTTGATTAAATTTTTAGTGATTTTATTAAGTAAAAGATAAAGTTGTGATGGAAACAAATATTATCTGATCATTTAGTAATTTACTGAGTGTAGTGACAGAGTGCGCAAATCAAAAACACTTCAAATCAAAATTCATAATGTTGAAACAGCAGGCTCAACCTGCCAGCAAGGTTCTGAATAAGCGGGTTTGTGACCCGCAATCCGATTACCCGGCCACTCGAAGCCAGACTAGGAAGTCAACTCAAATTTCCAAATCCAGCAACATGAACAAATGATGATCCTCTACAGTGGACACCTTGTTTTGGCGCTTGACTCATTACCAGTATCAAGCCACCCCCTTCACCATCCCACTATGTGATCAACATAATCATGTTCCTGTTATCCATGACTCATATCAACTATATAATAATTATCTCTCAATAAAGAATATTATCTAGTTTCTAAATATTTTCCCCTTGTAACTCTGCTAAAACAGCACAGTTACGACAATAACACACTGATTTAGTGCTTACTGATATATTTTAAATTATGATTGAAATTTAATATTTTATTAACTAAGCTCCAATAGGTGTTTATAATTGAAAGTGCAGAAATTGAAAGTTCATTTTAACCAAACCAACACTCTATTTTAAAAAGCCATACATATTTAACCAATGTAAGTTTCCAGCTTGAAATTAGAGTTTTAAAGGTTAAAGGCTTGTTTTAGAGCGTATTAAAGCTTCAAGCCTTTTAAGTTAGTTTAAATTAGCTTTTTAAAAGGTTTAGTAAATACTGCTGGTTTTGGCAGCTTTCAAATAAATATTAATTTAATTTAATATGTTTTCTTATGTTTTTAGGGAGTGACAAAATCAAAGTGCTGAAATTGAAACTCCTTGGTTGTCTGATCAAAAACCCCTTTTTACTTATCTTGAGAGTATCAAACAGTTAACTACTTCAATTAAAATGTTTATTAAAACTAAAAAATTATAGTAAACAGCATTCTGAATTTCAGATTTTGCTTAAAAATAATATTTTTATTAATAATTTATGTTCTTTTTTACTAACCAAAAACACTAACTTTGAGCCATCTAGATGCCCCTAAGTCAACTCCCATCAACCCAAAGAAGGCCACCCCTTCCAGAACTAATAATCCTGACCCCAAAACCAGCAATAAAATCACCAAGAAGGCCACCAAAAAGACCTCTGAGCCCTCCCTCTCTCAAGAAAAGGAGCCTTCTGAAGAGGAACCTACCCCCAGTCCCTCCAAAGGCCCAACTGGGCACAAGTTTGTCCACAGCCAGTCAGATGAAGAGGAGACACCCCCTCACATCTCAGAAGAAGAAAATAAAGACCTGTACAGCTCTGAGGATGCTACACTCACTGAGGATAGCCTTGAGACCTGGGATATCCTTAAAGTCCAAAATATTTGCAACTATGAAGAGGAGTTCTGACTGCCAGATGTCCTGCCCATCTCCTTCCCAATAATGTCCTCCAAGGTCAATGCCTGGTTCTACCATGATGGTTTCATATTCAAGTGTAATTATGAACAGAAGCACTTGGTGCTTCATCATTACAAGTGTGAGGGGCCTGCCCCACCTGCCTGACTACAACTGGGGTTACCCAGTTTAAGAAGCTGAACAATAAGCATACCTACCTGGAACCGACTTGGGTCTATCAGCACCTAATAAAGTGGTACCTGCTCCAGAGACAGCCTTTCAACAGGGGCCTTACCTCCCAGAAGATAGTTATCAGGGCTATTCACAGCTTTACCAGGTCTCAAAAGATAGCTGTTGGTACTTTTGGATTCCTTCAAAAGTATGTGTGTGATAACCACCAGAAGTCTGACAATGTGGGAAGAAGTGCCACCTCCCTCCTGGAACTGGACATACCCAATGAGCTTATAGCCACCTCCAAAGATGAACAGTTTCTCCTTCATGACAATGGTCCTGATGAGCATAAGAGAACAATATGCTATGTCACCCAGGAGAACATTAATAGATTGATGACAGCCAACATCTGGTTGGCTGATGAGACTTTCTCATCATGCCCCCAGATATTTTCCCAGCTTTGGTGCATCCATGAAAAGTATGGTAATAAGGTTTTACCAATGATTTACTTTATAATGTCAGGAAAAAATGAGTATTACTATACTCATGCCTTGGAGATTCTAAAGGGGAAATTGAATCTCATTCTCCCTACTGATGCCCCCACCTCCACCCCCAAGAGAAAGAAGTCAAAACCCCCAAGCCAGCCTGATGATGAGGAAACATCAGAGCCTTATCATACCCATCTCCTTGTTGAATTTGAGCCTGCTTAAGATAACACTTTCAAAAAGGTATTTAAGAGCAAACATCTTGGCTGCTTCCTACATGTCAGAAAATGCCTTAGAAAAAAGCTGCAGAGCTTTACTGAGCTCAACAGACTGGTTACCAGATCCACCTTTCAGGAGCCCAAGGTGGCCTTTAACTCCTTTTCAGCCATTGCCTTAGTGAAAAAAAAGGACTCCAGCAAGATATATGAGGCATTTAAGAAGACAAAGTATATTGAGGACAATGTAGCTATCTTTGCTCCATTTGTTGATTACTTTGAATGCCAATGGATTAGAAAACTTGAGACCAGATCTGACAGAAATTGCGGGATAGTAAGAAGCTGCCTCTAAGTGGTGAGGAATTACCACCCAAATCCACATAGAGTTAATGATTGACCACCAACACAGCTTCAGATACCGTTTTGTAAAATTTCTAAATGAGATACTAGGATTAAGTAAAACAATTAATCCTAACCAAAGTAGCCCAAGGTAAATAGCCTGTGAAAGCATCAGAGAATCTTCAGAATAAAATTCTGGACATTGAGATGTAGCACAATTTTCATTTTCCAAGACAGGGGGGACCACTCCAAGATTGGCAGGCATTGCATCAACATTAGGAGGTGCCAACAACAAAGTTCCAACTGCAGGGCCCCATCTTCCAGTAATGATTTAGCCTAGAATAAGATTGTGGGAAATGTAGCACAACAATCTAACTATAGGATGCATTTTTAAAAGTAGATTTAGACCAAGGGATATTTGATTTTTATTGAGTAAATTTTTGGGAGGACTCAACTCTTAGAGTTGAAACAGTGAAAATTATTCAATATATATCAAAAATTGACTAAGAAATACCACCTGGATCCTGGGCTCCTATTCCTTCTACATTGTCAAGTAAGTATCTGGTCCAAGTTGCAAAGAACCCTTGAGTGACCAATTTCTGACAGCTATGCTGATTAACAAGCTCATATCAAATGACCCTCAAATTACGTCAATTTATCAACATCAATTTTCAAGGAGGAATTGGTTTCAGCTGGCAGACTGGAGCAGCCATAACCCATTTTTGATCAACTGTTTGATTCAAATCCGTTAATTTGGTCAATTTTGTTAAAGGTTTGCGGACTTTTTGAGCCTTTCTACTTGGCTGGATAATTCCTGGCATGATGGAACCTACCGTGACACCAGATGCCATGATAGAAAGAAAAACAAAATTTAATGGAACCAGTTCAAGTTTGTTAAGAATAAGACCATGAAGCCTACTTTCTCCCTATAAATCTGGAACAACAAGTTTACCAATTGTTGGGGGTGAAGAAACCCAATTTCAATGTCCTGATCAACAAACTCAAAGTTGAGCAGGCAATCAATGAAACTATTTACCAGGAGTTTTTAGATAGATATCAAAGTGTTTCCCAGAGCAGCAAAGATCTCAACAGCTTTGAGATAGTCACAAAAAACTCCCTTTGTCAAAACCGCAGGCTCAACCCGCCAGCAAGGTTCCAACCAAGCAGGTTTGTGACCCGCAATCCAATTACCCAGCCACTTGAAGCCAAACCCAGAAGTCAACTCGGATTACCAAATCAGTCAACATGAACAAATGATGATCCCTCACAGTGGATAACTTGATTTGGCGCTTGACTTATTAGCAGGATCAAGCCACCCCCTCTTCCATCCAGCTGTGTGATCACCAATCATGTTCCTTCTATCCATTGATTCACAATAGCTATATAATCACTATCTCACAATAAAGATTATTATCAATCCTCTAAATATTTTTCCCCTTGTAACTCTGCTAAAACAGCACAGTTACAACACCTTCTTCCCTACAACTCATCCAACTGGCTTACTCATCTTGAGAATATTGCAAAAGTTCTCTGATAACCCAAATAAAATCTTGCATTGCTTTTACTTTCTTTTAATTTTATGTTGTGACAATAAAACATTTTACTATACAAATAAATTTTGAAGTATTTTTTTGTTTAGTTTTATATTTTATATTCAATTGAATATATTCACAAATAAATTCTAGTCTAATTTTGATTGAAAAAGTGTCAAGTTTATACTTCTGGGAAGTATAATAAACAAAATAGAGGGGAAGATTAAGAAGAGAATGATACTTTATTAGATATGAATATAGAATATTATATAGTATCATGACAAGCCACATGCTGTCCATGTACGTCATGGAGATCATGGGGCTTATATGAGTAATGTTCCTCTTGAGTCACGAGGCTTAATTAAGTTGTGTTCCATTTAGGACCTGGATTGAGTGATCCCCGTCATAGATGGTTAACTGATAATGGTGCCACCAGTTTATTGACTGGGTGGTGAACCACTTGGTGAGTCGCTCAATGATTTACTTGGGGTGTTAATTCCCCAAGAGGGAGTAATTGAAGATGTTGCAACATCTCCCCCTGGGGTGCTGGAAGGTGGAGCCTTGGGGATCTTATTGAGAGTATCTGGTATACAAGCTTGGTATTGATCCAGTTTGGCATTGGGTACAGGGAGCCTTGAATTTTGTTGGGTTGCTCTTGCCTTACACAAACGGAGTCGGTCATAATGCATACATTTCAGTTCAGTTCAAGCTCCAATCCATTTGATGAGGTAGGTGTTATTGGGCTTCACTTCCATGACAATGCCTGGTCTGCGTAACCCTGGTTCTAATTTGTGTTAGTTGTGATTGACAACCCAGATCTTGTCTTCAACTTGGAACCTTTCTTGTTGCAATGGGATTGCTTCCCGCTGAACCCTATGTTGTTCCATCACTTATTGGTCCCTTCTGGCTTGTAGTACTTTTGGGTTATTACTGTCTGGTATCTTTTTTGGAAGTGACAGTCATGGTCCCGTGGTTGTACTGACAAGTGAGGGTTTTGGACCATAGACAAGTTCATAAGGGCTTTTGCCTGTATTGCAGTTGACTCATGTTCTGCAGACCATAAGGGCGGTTGGTAGCATGTTGACCCAGGCTTTTGAATTGTTGGCAGACAACTTACTGAGGGCTTCCACTAGAGAGCCGTTTAGTTGTTCTACGCGTCCATTTGCTTGTGGGTGATATGGGCTGGCTGTGGCGTGTTTTATTCCATTCTTGGCAAGATAGATGTTGGTGTCAATAGCTTTGAGTTCAGTGCCTCCATCTGTGATTAAGAGGTCAGGATTTCCAAACTTTACTATAATCTCCTTGCCAATGAATTGTCTCACGTCATTGCCTTTGTGCTCTTTTGTGGCTTGTGCTACAGGCCATCTGATTGCATAGTCAATAGCTGTGATGATGTACTTCTTGCCTTTGCTTTCATCAGGTATAGGTCTCACAATATCCAACGACCATACCTTGAAGGGTTGTGTGATGGATACAGATACTACTGACTTGGGTGGAGCTTTGGTTTGTGCGTACTTCTCACAGACCTTGCATTGTTCCAGTACCTCTCTGATATCATCTAGCATGTTGGGCCACCAGTAGCAAGTCTTGAGATATTCATGCAAGTTCTGCTACAGGTGTGTCCCAAGTCTCTGTGATATTGGAGGATTGTGTCAATCTTTTGTGTTGACGGAACATAGGGTACTGTGTCACCATTTGGAAGGATTTAGTGGAGGGTACCATATACATTTTTGAACAGATGTTTGTTCTTGAGGAATTTCTCTTGGATGTCCATTGGTGTGCCAGGTGGGAATCCTTCCTGGAGATTCCCCATGATTAGCATGGGCCAGTTGGGGTTGCCATCAGTGCAAAGGATGTGTTTATTGTATAGCCTTGATAGGGTGTCTGCAGTAAGCATCTCCCTGCCTAGCTTGTATTCAATTTGCATGGGGTATCTCTGTATGAGACTCATCCATTTGGCTTGTCTTCTTGACAGGTGTTGTTGTGTTTTGAAGAATATCAACAACTTGTGGTCAGTGAGTACTTTGAACGTCTGGGCTTCTTCCAGATAGCATTGCCATTTCATGAGGCAGTGTATGATGGCACCCAATTCCTTATTGTGTATGGGATATATTTGTTTGCTGTCTGATAGCTTCCTTGATTCATATGCCATGGGGAGGAAGTCCTTTTGGGCCATTTGGATATGGAGGACTCCTTCTATGGCATAATCAGAGGCGTTGGTTTCTAGCTCATAGATACCTTCACGGTTTGGGTATTGCAGGATGGAGGCAGTAACCATGCACTCTTTCAGTTGGCGGAAATGTTGATCTCGTAAAGGTGTCCAAACAAATTTGGTTGTTTTCCCAGTGATGGCTGACAAGGAGGCTGTCAGAGCGCCCCAGTCAGGGATGAACCTGCATACATAGGCTACCATTCCAAGGAAGGTGCGGAGTTCACTCTTGTTCCTTGGGGCCGGCATCTCTGTTATAGTGTGTATTTTTTCTGGATCTGGCTTGATACCGTCCTTGCTAATGATATGGCCAAGGAATAGAAGTTCAGTTGAGAAGAACTTGCATTTGGACGGTTTGGCAATCAGTTGGTTTTCCTGCAGGGTACAGAGGACTGTGCGGACATCTTCCCGGTGTTGTTGAAGGCTGGGGCTGTAAATGATGATATTGTCCAGGTAGATGATTGCTCTTTTCCCAATGTGCTCCTTGAATACTTCATTCATGAAGGTTACAAAGATACTGGGAGAGTTTGTCATGCCAAAATTGAGGACAACACATTCAAAGGACACATATTTGGTTTGAAATGCGGTCTTTGGAATGTCTTCAGGTTTCATGCAAATTTGGTGATATCCTGCTGTCAAATCAATTTTTGTGAAGATTTGGGACCCCCCCCCAGGGCATCAAAAAAGTCATCAATTAGGGTAGGGGATACCTGTTCTTTATTGTGACCTTATTGAGGGCCCTGTAGTCTGTGACCAGGTAGAGGCCTCCATCTTTCTTTGCTACAAAGAAGACAGTGGCACCAAAGGGTGATTTTGAGGGTCTGATGAGGCCTTTCTTGAGTGCTTTGCCAAGGTAAGCTTTCAGGGCGTTGTCTTCTTGTGGTGTGAGGAGGTAGCTTGGTTGCGCTTTAGGCATGCTACCTTTTAGGTTGATCTTGTGTTGTATACCCCAATCAGGAGACAACCCGGGTAGTGATTCTTGGAATATGGAGGGAAATTCATTGACTAGCTGGTCTCTAATTGGGTTCAGTTTGTGTTGAGTTTCTGTGTTTTTGAAGTGTATGACCTCATATGTACATGTGCTCCAATTGATTTTGCTGATGTCAGTTTCTTCTCCTGTTTCCATGATCTTTACAAATATGTGGTCCCTCATGAGGGTGTCAAGATGTGTCAGGTACACGTGATGGTAGACTTCTCCTCGCTGGATAGTGAGGGTGGCACTGTCCCAGTTGATGTGAGGCTTTGTCTTTTGCATCCAATATAATCCAAGTATAATATTGTATTTGGGGATTGGTATGATGGGGCTGCTAATTTTTGTTTGTACATCTCCAATTTGGGCTCAGAAAGACTTTGTCTTGTGGGTAACTGGTGTGCTGCGGTTGTCTGTCATGATGACTTTCTTGATGCTACTTCAAATGGTAGGTAACTTCATGAGGTCTGTGAAACTCTTGTTAATGAGTGATTGATTGGCTCCAGTGTCAAATAGTGCTGTGCCCTGGTATCTGCAAAAACAGAAAGGATAGATAAGGAGTTTATTTCCAGTTTGGGTGGCAAACAGTAGAGGATTGCTGGAGGGAACCTGGATCATGGTGATTGAGTCCACGTCCTGTTCTCTGTACAAGACTTGTGAAGAGGGGGAGGGCGGCTTGCCTAAGCACTCCCCTTAGCTTTTCCATCCTTGTTGGTATCTTTGGTGCTGGCCTGGTTGGCTTGTGTAGTGTGATTCCCGTTTCAAGGATGGGTACTGTTGGCTCAGTTGTTTTGCTTATTGGGGCAAGGCTCTCTCTTTGCTACAGGGTTTTCCTTGTGCTTGTTGGCGGCGTGTAGATTGTCAGACTTCTGAGCTGCATGTTTTCCTTCTAGGAATACATCCTTGAGGCTCTTGCAGTGGGTCGTGTCAAACTGACGTCTAATGTGTGTAGGAAGACCATTGTAGAAGTCTAGACATGGCCCAAGTTCATCAAAGTTGATGGTGTTGGGTGCACAGTCACGTAGTCCTTCATATGCAGCAATGTATTATTTGATGGTTCCTGTCATTTTGAAGGTTCAAATTTTGCTCATAATCACCACATTCAAGTCCTTCATTGAGAACTTTTTGAGGAATACAGCCTTGAACACTTCCCAATTTTCCTTCTGGTCAGGATGTTGGGCTAGCCATTTGGTAACAAAATGTGAAGCAGTCCCTGTGACACGGAGGGCAATTTCACTGACCCAGAGTCTTTGGGGGTACTCCACTTATTTGAACTTGCTCTCAGTGCTGTTGATCCAAAGAGAAGCATTCTCATGGTGTAATCCTTCAAAGGCGCCAATCTCAGCAGTACGTAAGCATTGAAACACAATATTGGGTATCTCAGGTTGCGTAGGCGCTGTTGTGGTTGGCGTGGTGGGGAACAGTTTGCAGGCTTTGAGAGCGTTGTACTGGTCAATGGGTACAAGGAAGTTATTGTAGATGACAAGGCCTGGGAGAACGTCTTGTCCTACTTTGTAATCTCTCCAGCTGTTAGGGAGTGACATTGTTTGGGCTCTTTTCTTGGGATGAATTTTTCCTTTGAGTTGGGTAGGTATGGATAACCTACCTGTGCTACCACTGTCAAGTTTATACTTCTGGGAAGTATAATAAACAAAATAGAGGGGAAGATTAAGAAGAGAATGATACTTTATTAGATATGAATATAGAATATTATATAGAATCATGACAAGCCACATGTTGTCCATGTACGTCATGGAGATCATGGGGCTTATCTGAGTAGTGTTCCTCTTGAGTCACGAGGCTTAATCAAGTTGTGTTCCATTTAGGACCTGGATTGAGGGATCTCTGTCATAGATGGTTAACTGATAATGGTGCCACCAGTTTATTGACTGGGCAGTGAACCACTTGGTGAGCCGCTCAGTGATTTGCTCGGGGTGTTAATTTCCCGAGAGGGAGTAATCAAAGATGTTGCAACAAAAATAAAAAAGAGTTTCTTTAAAGAACAGTAAATTCAAGAATTTTATTATTATCTAGCATATAGTTTTTATTGCAGAAAATTTTCCTTGAGCTTTCTTTAGTCTATTAAAGGTTTTATAATATATGTTTTTATATTGAAAAGTATGTGTTTTTGGTTTAAGTTAACTGTCAGAAAATTGATTTTTGCACCCTACATAGTGATTCAATTTTTACACTTTTTTGGGGTCCCATTTTTTATTTCTGCACTTTTGACCTTAGGAACTTTGACCTTAGGCACTTGCCCTATTCTTTGATCTACATTAATATCACCTAAAAGCAGAGCAACTAAGTCCTAAGAAAACTCGGGTTTAAATCCCGTACTCAGATTTGGTGAATTGATTATTTTAACTGGGTTATTAAGATCAGGTAAAAATGAGCAAATGCTACTAACTGGCTTTACATTATTGGGAGTTTCAATTAATTCAGAAGGTAGTCAAGTATCTGTTTTCCAAACAATTAAATGATTGTTGTCAGAAATGATATGAAATGAATTCCTGACAGTTATTTTATCCAACCCAAGGGAGATAAAATGTTGGACTTTAGAACAAGTTACCAGTAGTGAAAGCTACACTTGTTACCTGCAAGTACTGACAAGGCTTTGCCCAATAATTGGATACTACTAACTACTAGTTTTAACTTAGCAATGAAACTTTAGAAATAGAATAATCTTTCTCTATTTTTGCACTGGGAAATTATTCTGATCAATTACTATATTCAAAGAACTCCTTATATAGGGGTTTAGGACCTCTTATCAGGATTAACATCTGGCGCTTCTAATTCTTATTGGCCAGCCTACCTGTTCCCCAGAATCCCAATTTCAGCCACCAGAGTTAGGCATCCATCTTGTGCCAGCATGAGGTTGCAATTAATTGGCAGAGCCCTTAAATCCTATATTTTTAACAGGGTCCCAGAAGCAACTTGACTAATGTTCCTGTAACCTCACTCAATCAGTTATCTATTAATATGGGTTTTTATATCTTGCATTGGCAGATATTTGTCCTTTCATATAAGGGTAATTTTCCAGAATCTTTCCCAGACGCTTGCAGGTTTGGCAGTGGTGCATCCTGCAAGAATATTCCAGCATGTTCCTAGGTCCTCACCCTATTGCATCTTATCCCAGCCAATCAAATGTTTACTCTCAATATATATTATATTTTAGAGTAATGGCTATTATTAACACTTTTTAATTATCTAAATCTATCAGTAGAATAATATCCTTGATTCTATCAAGGCTGATAGGCAGAGTGCTGTCTATTTATTGGCAACCTACTAGGCCAGGAAGGTTATGGTTCAGTTGATTCATAAAGCTTGGAATTTATGACACAAGGTATTGGAGGTTTGAGGGTTGCTCAATCATACTATGTCCCCTATGCTTTAGAACCTAAAATTCCCAAGATGAATGTCCACATGACTCTCTGGGTAGATTGAAGCTTGTTGTCTCTTCCCTTTTATAGTCTTGATGGTGTGTGTACCATTTTTCATTTAGTGGCTTAGGAAACCCTGATTAGTGGGATTTGGTGAATCCCATGCATCTAAGTCTCACTGTGGCACAATGCTCATAGCTTGTGATTAGAAAGGTGGTTTCTGGCTTATTTCAAAGGGATATTGTTGCTCTTTTGCACAATAGCAAGCAAAAGGGTCTATTTATTTGATATATGACTTATTTAATCACCCCTACCTCTTTTCTCTATCAGGACTTCCATTGTTCAGAGAATTGTTAAATTATTACGTTTTGTGGCACAGGAAAAATAAAATTGGCTTGTGATTTTGTACCAAATCAGGCCATCCTTATTGAGTACCATAGTGCCCTCTAGGGATTTCCTTGCAGTAAATTGATCTTTTGGATTTGAGGGTTACATGTGCTGAAGGATTATTAGCTGAAACTAAAGCTTATTAGATGCTTGATGCTGATGATATTTGAACTAATCTACCAAATTAAGCCTATTTTTGGCTGCTGCCCTGTGAGAGGTCAAGCAGAGGAGTGCAGCTAGAGATGGTCAGCAGATGGTGTTTGAGTATGGACAACTCAGTGCAGGCAGGAGATAAGAAAGTTAGCTCTTTTATTTTTCATGACAAACATCTGGGTGTAGATGGGAGTTCCACTATACTGATTACCCTGCTCATTACTATCACCAGTCAAGGATAATGCTCTTCAAACATCCCAAAAAATTTCACAAGTAAATACTTCTTTAAAGATCAATAAAAATAACAAAAATAAGAAGGTATGATATCCTTGGCCACAATTGTATTGCAATTTAAATCCTCAACTTAGACAGTAATAACCCCCATAACAAGTAACAGTTAAGCTGTGCTGAAACTCTGAAGTGCTGGTAAACCTGGGAATAGAGATCTAAATGCTAAAAAAGTTTAGTAACACTACAGTCCTCAATGCCAAAGTCTGCAAACAGTGAACTCCAGGTGAAGGCAGTGGGAGGAGAAAACCAAGAAAAACTTGGGCAAAACATTAAGTGCAGCAGTCCTAAGAAACCAAACAGGATCTTGCAAGTAAATGATTCAATAATCTGGCTCAAGCATCTCTTTAATTTTGAGCTCAGGGGGTGCAGAAACCAGTGTGGAAACCCCAGATACCTGTGAGAATTGGGGAGCAGGTTAAGAGGAAATAAAACCAAGCTCTCAACCACAATAAAATTGCGGTTTCAACAACAACCAAAAGGTTGCTGCCAACAATTCCTGGAAGGCCAAAGGGGGGGGAGGAATCAACTGAACACCAAAAGCAACAGAAAAAACCAAATGGCCGGATTTCACTAACAAATTTCAAACTTTATTAGAGTAGAGAATGATGAAGCAAGGTCTTTTAGAACTCTTGCATTCATTTAAGGGATGGAATGGGATTGGGGTGGTAGATCAAATGTCACAAACCAATTGACCAATCATATGAGCGGATACAAATAAATTTCTTGAGGCAGGAAGATCTTGACAAATTTTGAATGGACATAGTCAAAAGGAAAACTGAACCAATTAACATCAGGAACATGCTTTGGATGCAATTACCACTGCTCCTGGCAGCTCTTGCACATGATATTTAACCAGAGGTGTCTCTTGGGTGGGTTAGGTGGAGGCATCTTCTGAATAATTCCAAGGTATTAAGTTGATGGCTTTTCTTGGGCATTTTTAGTGACCTTTTAGATAAATATTCAAACATAATTTGGTAGAAATTCCCAAGCATTTGGCAGGAATTGAAGTGGAGGCCTAAGGGGGAGGCGTAACTTTAAAAAACCATAGAATTGACACTGCAGCTCAGGAAAAGTTGTACAGACATACAAGTTAACAGTAGCTCCAATTCCATGGAGATTGTTTTGGCCAAAGATCTAAAATTTGCTGTTTTGAAACTCTTATGGTTTCATTGAACTATTGGGGCAGTTCTGATCTTCATCCCAGCTCATATTATGGTTAGGGATGAATTCTTACATTGTCTGGAGAATTTTTTCAACCATTTCATCTAAAATTACTGAAAGCTTTGTGATACATATTCTGAACTCTGGGTCAAAGGGCACCAGATGTCTTGGTTCCCATGGTCTGAGGCCTTAACTGGCTTTTTCAGCTTTTTTCAGGATACCCACCTGTTTAGCCACAACCTACTTCTTATCAATGGCTTGGTTGATGTCAGCATAATTTAGGGGCTCTCTGTTAGTTTGGTCTCTGTCAGAACTTTTATTTCTGCCATTGGAGCTGGCAGCCTGATAGTTGTTTGCTTTATTTGGAGTAATCTTAGCCTTAGCCATTTAAGTATTATAGCTGCTTGTATGGCAGCAAGCTGTTATCTGTATTTTTCTTTAAAGGGCCTTGGTTCAGAGGCAATGTGGAAACAACCAAGGGAGATAAAATACTATAAATGTTTAAGCCACTACTTAAACTTCTGGCACAGTGTATCTGAGCAGCAGCTTATGGATATCCCTGAGTCCTGACAGGGGTCTTTGGACTGGGGTATCAAATCTACTGTTAAAACGTTCTGCAATAAACTTGGTCTGATTTGCCTGACTTTTTTCATTCCAATAGAAGGTCTTTTATAGGGCTGATGTCCACTTGCCAGGATATTCATCCGGCGCCTCCAACTCTTGCTGGGGCCACCTATCCATCCCCAGACTGCTGACATCAACCCCCAGAGTCTGGAATCCATGCAATGACATGAGATTTGATTGTATAGTATCCTGCACTGAGTACTATTTACCTCATAGCTACTGTAAATTCAGAACCTGAACATAAAAATGCAGGATTGTCAAATCCTTGGTCCAAATTTTGAATCACTTTTGTGGGCAACTCAGCTGAGTGAAAAGTAAAATATTTATTAAAATCAACCATTTAATTTGACTTTTTTTTGGTTTATTTAAATTGGCAAATTTCAAATCTATTGAGCAGATAACTCAACTAACAAAAGACAAAACCCAACAAACAAATGCGGGATACATGAATCAGAAATGCAGGATTCTTATGTACAATTTAAGATTTCCTGTATATCAAACAAATCATAGACATCATGTGAAAATTAACAAATCTGAAATTGCGGGATTGTCAAATCCAAGAACCAAGTTTCAAATCATAATTGCGATGAATTTGAAATAAATATAATTTATGGGTGTCTCAAAAAGGATGTTAAAGGATATAGAGTGAATGTGTGCTAATTCTTTTAGGAATCATAGGCATTCTCAAAAATCATCCTATTCCATTTTAGGTCGGCTAAAATGTAGATTGTAATATTCACAAAATTGACATATAACAATAAAATTGACTAAAACATACATTCCTCTTCTTGAGTTTAAAAAATTATAATAAATTTTTTATTATGTCTTCTTTCAACAACAACCAAGTCAATGAGCTGTTCCCTGGCCTTGGCAAAATTATGCAGTGTTACACTATGTCTTCTAATAGTGAAGCCTCCCTCTATGGCCACTCCCAACCCACAGGCCCCTCCACAAGCGCCACACAGGAGTCTGTTCTTTCCCCTGCAACTTCCAGCATGGCCCTGTTTGCCCACCATGCACAGGCAGCTACCAACCCAAATCCCTTATCAGCAATGGCATCTGGAACCAGCCATTTTAGCCATGGGGTCACCCAGAGAGCCCAGAACCCCAAAACAGCCAATCAGATGGCATTGACCAGTTTAAAAGATGGACATATCCCTCCCCCAGTCAATCAGCCTGCAAGAAGCAGAAGAAAATTGATCACCCCAGAGATTGTTCTCAAAATGGTTGAAAAGCAAGGCAAGCTTATGTCCCTCAGAGAAATTGCAGCCGCAATGGGTTTTGCAAAGTCAACTGTGGCTGCAACCCTGCAAGCCCACGCCAACTGTGGCCCCCCCACCAAGAAGACCCCAACTGGTGCCTGTACCTCAACCAAAGGTGACACAGCCCATCCCATTATGATGGCCATTATGGAACATGGCCTGCGGATGCCCCTGGTCCAGGTACGTCTCTAGTTGGGACTCCAAGGCATCTTCACCAACAAAAAAACGGTGAATTCATGGATGCATGGAGTTGTGGTTGCTGCTAGAATCTTGTCCAATCAAGTTCTCAGTGGCCCCATTTTGGTGGATACCAACCCCTACAATTCAACAATTATTAATTTTATCAAAGGAAAGGCAATGAGGGCCCATAATGACGTAATATTCCTGTTGTATGCTAAGATCTTGGCCAGTATCCAAGACTTTGGAGAGAAGCACATCCAATCTGACATGTACAAGCGCAGCCCAATCTTGTATCGTTTTGTCAGGGTTCAATTGGCAGTTTCCCCATTGGGCGTCAATTATTACTCAGCAATTTTGAACACTGTAGATGGGTATGCCTACCAGACGGAGCTCAAGGCCATGCTGGAGGAGTGGGCCACACAAAACACCGTGCACACAGTTGTACTGAGTGCAGAGATAGAGCAGCGGGAATGGGCTACCCAAGAAATCAGGGCTGCGGGGCATACCTGCTGATCCTACCCCATCAACTACGCCAACATGCATCTTGAAGATGTATGTCTTTACAATTTTGATTCCGCCCTCAGGCGCTTGAAGCCTGCCACCTACAACAAACTATGCACCCAAATTGATAAGGGTTATGAGCTTTTCTCTTCTGCGTCTGTCCAGGACTTATTTGATCTCATCATCTTCTATGCAAGTGATAGTGATAAGTCCAGAAAGGACCCCTGTCTCCCCCCATGCCAGTTCATCCATTTTGTCAAGCCAGTATATGTGACAGAAGAAGAATTTGAGCAATTGAAGCAAACCGCTCTTGCTTCCCCTTCCCAGTCAACAGACCCTGCCTCCCCAACCCCCCATCAAGCCACCTGCCTTCCAACCCTGACTCCCAAGCCATCACCCATTCCCTCCCCACTATCTCTGATGCCGCCCCTTTCACAGGCGCAGATGAAGGTGACGTCCATTCCGCCCATTCCCTCCCCTTCCCGTCCTTTGATTAGTGAATAAATCTTTTCTTTGTGACAACTTATTAAAATTGATATCTCTCTTTCAATTCATGCTTAATAATATTTTCTTTTTACATTGTTAGCATTCCCCATATGTAAAGAATCTTGTAAATTGATGTGGTAATATATAATTATTTCCATGGATATTTTCATCATTGTTAATAAATTAAAGACAATAAAGATAAATATTACATTAAAATATTGCAATTAGACGTCAACTCTTGATATTTTGATATTATGTGCATAACTCAATGCATTTTGTTTAATAAAATCCATTGTAAACTTGGCCTTTTCCACTATAATTTAATGAAATGTACTGTGTTTATATTAGGGCCATTAACGCTTAGTACAGATATTGAAAATTAGTGCATTTTATAACCTGTATATTTACCTATTGATAATAATTCTATAAACTTTTCAGGCGGATTTTACGAGGTAATAATAATGTAATGTGCTAATAGATTACAGTTTACTGTCATTAATTGGCTGATTTTCTTTGCTGTGGCAATTGTGTATTTTCTTATATTTCTGAACTAGTATCCAATTGGCTGGATTCACATCCAATCACACAGGCAATAGGAAAACAAGCCGCCATCCCAACCACATCCAGTCTTGGGGTGGCGGCTTGTTTTCCTATTGCCTGTGTGATTGGATGTGAAGCCAACAATTGGATACTAGTTCAGAAATATAAGAAAATGCACAATTGCCACAGCAAAGAAAATCAGCCAATTAATGACAGTAAACAGTAATCTATTAACACATTACATTATTATTACCTCGTAAAATCCGTCTGAAAAGTTTATAGAATTATTATCAATAGATAAATATACAGGTTATAAAATGCACTAATTTTCAATATCTGTACTAAGCGTTAATGGCCCTAATATAAACACAGTACATTTCATTAAATTATAGTGGAAAAGGCCAAGTTTACAATGGATTTTATTAAACAAAATGCATTGAGTTATGCACATAATATCAAAATATCAAGAGTTGACGTCTAATTGCAATATTTTAATGTAATATTTATCTTTATTGTCTTTAATTTATTAACAATGATGAAAAATATGTATGCGCTGAATATAGTACTATAAAAACCAGTTTTTTGATGGAATTCAAACAATATGTCAACAATCTATAACTTAATCAACAAATTAGAAGCACACCTTCAAAAGGTTGTCAAGATAGAAAGAAATATCAGGGAAATAGTGACAGGGAAGCTGGGTAACGAGGGCCAGCCACTGATACAGTCAAAAGAAGATGCCCTGGATAAGTTGGAAAATATTATAGATGAAAAAAATAAAGAAAAATTACTTAATCTACAGGGAACTATTTTATCAAGTCTTGAATTCAACAACACGGCCTAAAATTTGTGGGAGTTCTGGCAGGGGGCCAAAGAAAACAATAAGAAGATAAAACTAGTTGAAGGAACAGAAATTCAGAAGGAAATTAACACCAACAAAGAGGAAACCAACCAAATGGAAACAGATGAAAATGAAACACAAGCAAGAAGCAGAAGCACATCAAGAAATACCAAAGCTTTATCAAATGAAAATCAAGAGGAAGCACAAGTTGCAAGAAGAATAAGAAAAATTAAGCCTAAGAAAATTAATGAAGAGCATCCAACACTCATGAAGTTTGCTGATATGGCGCCTGTGGCTGAGGGGGCCACAGGGGAAACAATCAGTAAGTTTTTTTATGTTTAACTTATATTTATTTTAGTCATCACCAGGGATGGGAATGAGGTCGCGGAAGTGGCAGCTTTTACGCCAAGTTGGTTTTATGGGGGCTACCAGTCACTGGTAGCCCCTATAAAACAAATAAATAAAAAACAAATAAATAAAATAGTTCAGCAGAAAATGAATATGTTTTTTAATAGTGAAGCTCAAGATAGGGAATATCAACTACCTGCGGGGTGCTTGCCATGGATAAGGGAAGCATACAAACTAGGATCAACAATCAAAATCAAAGAAATGAATGAAATTTGTGGGGATATAAAACTGAACTTCAATGAATACATTTATGAAAGCGTTCAAAGGTTCCCCTTCACAAATATCAATGAATTCAAAAAAAAATTAATAAAAACTGACTTTCAAATTGGAAATGAATATTTAAAATCTGCAATATTTAATGAAATTTTTAAAGCTCTATCAAACAAAGTTGGGGATGCAGTGCTTGTGAATAATCTTAAGCCTTTATTGATATTGTTTGCTGAGGCCTGGGGGGCTGATACAAGTTGGGCACCCCCAGAACCCTCTTCAAGTTCAACCAAACGTCCTATATCAATAGGTTAATACAAACGTTCAAAAAACTGTGCATGTTCTTGGAGAAATATACCTTGCAAAGGATCCATGTCGCGGTGGACCTGGGAATCCTGCTCCATTGCATACTGAAAGCCAATGTGAAAAAATTAGAAGATGTACCTATACAGATTGACATATGCCGCGTAGCCCTCAACAGACAGAAAACACCACAGGGATACAGGACAGTCAAGCACGTCCTCTATGATTCATTTGCATTGGCAACTCTATACGGGTGCTACGTGCCCCCCAAAAAAAACCTGCTAGTGGATTCCCTCACCTGTTTGCCTTTTATAAGACAGTCAGCCACCACCAGGATGTTGAGCGCCACCCCTCTAGCAATTGGCGCCAGAGTCATCCATCACATAAAGAAGAGTATGTGGTCCTAATTAGATGCATTAGCTGAAATTTTAATTTTGGGATATAATTCCCCGGAATAAACACATTCCCCTTGCAATTCGCATTCCCCCAATAAATCATTTTCCCTTGCAACCTAAAATTTTTATTTTTTATTTTTTTTTATTTTAAATATTAAAATTTTAATACCAAATACTTCACTATTAAAATTTTAATTGTGAAATATTTAATATTAAAATTTTAATATTAAAATATTCACTGTTAAAATCTTTAATATTGACATATTTAATATCAAATATTTTGATATTGCATAAATCACAATTTAATAATTTTTTTATATTTTGATTATTTAAACTTAAATATTTAACTTTTAAGACTTGTAATTAATATTTTAATTTTATTTTAAATTTTAGTATGTAAATCATAATCATTAATATAACTAAGTATATTAAAAGACTTTAGTTATAGTTGCCAATATGTCAAATAAAAAAGAATTAAAATGTTTTTATTTACTACTTGTTGAGTACGGGTCCATTTATCACAAAGATAAACATGGAGAATTGAATTTATCCGCATCATGCGGCCCGCTCCACTATTGTTCTAAACAAATGATTGTTTACAACTCGAATTACCTTTCCCTTGTAATATGATTTAATAAACATATTTAATATACTTGAACTGCGTCCTAAGGGTAGGACACGCCATTTCAAAAATGGCATCTCAAAAAACACCATCTCAAAATACGGCATCTCAAATTTTTGCTATCTTGATTTACTAGTAAAAACGCCATTTTGATTTATGGCATTTTGACTAAGAAAAAACGGTTCTAAAATTTTAGATTTTTGAACCCCCAAAAAACCCTAAAAAATTCTCAAAAAATAAAATTCAAAAAACATTTCTAAGCTTAAAAAAGCCTCAGGATTCCAAATCTGCAATAAAAAATGGGGTCAATTAGTAGCAACAAGGTTGTGTAAATTCCAAAAGTTAAAATATCCCAAAAATAACTATTTTCATTGATTTTAACTACAAAATATACTTTAAAATAAGCATAGAATTGTACCAAATACTAAATAAAACTAAAATAATGATAAAAGTAAAGGGAAAAAGAGAGAAGATAGAGTGGTGTTTATTGAGGAAGGATCATACATTGGTTGAAAGAGCAATAGAGATGGCTTGGAGATGTTCAAGCTTGCTATCCTTGGGATAGTAGGCAAGGACCACCTTGCTAATCTCTGTATACTTTTTAACGCTTTGGTTTGCTTGAGGGGATCATCCTTGGTCTTGATGCCTGTTTAAAGAGGCAGGCAGAGATGGCCTGCTGAGTCTTGAGATGGACCATGATTTTGTTGAATTTGGGCTTCTGAACCTGGACCCTTGTGGCAAATTGACTATGCCACCCTTCAAGAGAAGAGGTAGTCTTGATTAGGCCATCCTTTACCTGCTTAAAGCAGTTCCATGTGATTGAGTCACCGCCTTTTCTGATGCAACGTGCTCCTTGAAACACTCCAACCCATTGAGTTTCAAAATACTCTATGAATGGAGCAAAGGCTGCCTGGTTGGCAATAATGTAGGGATGACGGAGGAGAGAGTCATAGAAGGCATTGGTTTCCTCCTTCTGCACAAGGGCAAGGGCAGCAAAGCAGTTGAACACGTCCTTTGCTTCCTTTGTGCCTTCAGTGTAGACCATCTCATGGAGGTCAGAGCTCTTTTGAAGGCGGCGGCAGAGTGCCTGCCAAAAGTGAAAGTAGCATCCCTGAGGGGAGCTCTTGAAGACTCTAATAAAAGCATTGGCCTGAGCTTGCTCAAAATCTACTACCAGGTATTCATGTTATGGAAGGCTTTTGGGCTTTTTCTTGATGAGGGTGGCTTCCTCTTACTGGGCCTTTTTCTTGCGCCCTCTAGTCTCCTTTGGCTCCTCTTCAATGGTGGGGAGGATCTCATCAAGCTTGGCCTTTAATATTGTTAGAGCCCGGACATAGGTTTCTTGCTTCTTGTTAGGAAGGAAAAAGAAGACAAGGGGAAGAACCAGATTTCCAACCTGCCCATGGATATTCCAAAGATGGCTGAAGAGCTTTGGGCAGGTGGAAAAGGTACCATCTGCAAGCCAGGTCTTGCATTTTAAAAGGTTGCAAAGATCCTGGGAGGTAGCAAAGCAGATGATCTGCTCTGGGGCATGTTGCCCATCATTGTGAAGGAGAAATCTCTCCTTGTGCTGTGAAAGCTTTTGCTCTTCAGTTAAAATCAACTGGTCAATTGATGAAGCACTGACGCCTTCAGTGCTCAGAGCATATCTCTGGTCAGTGAGATATCTCTGAAGTTTTGAGGCGCCACCAACAGTTGCAAGTTGGGTATCATTTAGATTAATAAGTGCATCATTTACGACCTCAGTTGCAGTTTGGTCTTTGGTGGTTGGTATGACCTGGCAAAGAAACCAGCGGATCAGTTGATACAGTGGATCAAAGGGCTTGGCACAGTCATGCCCAATAGTCAGGGCTTTAAAACAAGTGAACCCATAGGTGGTGAGTCTAGCTGGACAGCCAACATTATCACATTTGAAGTGATGCTGACAGATGGGCTTCTTCTTGTTATTGCAGCTGAAGCTGTAGTCCTTGTGGAAAAAGCCAGCACCCCCTTTCTTGGTCATAATCAGATAGCTGGTAGGGTAAGTTGGGGGCACAGCAAAGGAGCCATTTCTGTTGCATACATTATGGATGGTATTAAGATCCCAGAGCTCAATTGGCTCATCTGCAGGAGCACCAGGCTCAGGCTCCTGCTCTTCTTCATCCTCAGGCTCTGAAGTGGGGTCAGAATGGCGATTGAAGTTGAAAAACTTCTCTTGAGGGTCTGACAGGGAGTAAACAAAAGGAGAATGGGGAGGAGTTGGGCTTGTTTCCTCAGGCTCTAGCGAGGGCGTAGGGGTCTTGGGGGGAGCTTTACCCTTAGAAGGCTGCTTTTTAGGGGTAGTTTTGGCCTTTTTGGCCTTTGGAGGAGTGATCTTGGACTTTGAGGCCTTGGAGGCCTTGGACGCAGCTTTGTTGATGGACTTGGGAGTCATCTAAAAGTGAATTAGTATCAAAATATGAGCATTTTGGGGGTTGTTTTTAAAGAGAAAAACAAGAATGTTTTTAATATAAAAGTATCAATTTTTTTACATAGAATTGTAGAGGAGATCAAATAATATATACTATCAAAATTTCAATGTTTTTTTTTGAAAAAATAATTTTTTTATTAGTAACGCAAGTAGGCAAAACTTTGAGTTTTGACTGAAAACTTGCTCTCAAGATGGTGTTTTTGAAGTGACGTAATTGAGATGCCGTAGCTCAAAAACATAGTGTTTTTGACCATTTTTTATATTAAATTAACAAATTTACGGTGGAGCTACCTCAACTGGGCCAAATAGTAAAACTTGAATTTCTCAAAAACTAGCTTATACAACTGGGGTTAAAAAGTACCCAGTTGTTTAGAGGAGAGCTAAAAAATATATATTTGCAAATTTTCATATGTTTTCTTACATTTTTTGCTTAAGTAGTTTTAGACGTGAAACTATACTTTTGAAAAGTGGAAAGCAAGAATTGCGGTGGGGGAATTGATATAGAGTAGCCTTGCGTCATAGGTAATTTCCCCTTATTTTCCCCTATCCATTGTGCGCCTTGAATCAATTGGGTGATGTGAAACTCGGTGGAATTTTAAGTGACGTAAATCAAAATGGCGTAATCACCCTCTTCTATATTAAAATCACTATTAAAATATTTTATTAAGAAAACCCTTATCAACATATCCATGTATAATAAAGTTATAAATTACATATAACAAAACTGGTTTTTTTACCCAGCAATGACAATCACTAGAAGGACTATCATAGTGGCATCTTTTTAGGTTGTTCCTTTTATAAGTGTCTTAGATTAATACTATAGGAACATCTTCTGGCACTATACCACAGGCTTTATTTTAGTTCAGGTATTAACTTATTTTAGTTTAGGATAGATGGCATAATTCAAAATGACGTAAAGTTGAGATGGCGTAAACACGCCCCACACTAAGTGATTTCATATGTAAATAAAGTTAGCAAAATAAGATTTAATTAATCTGACTTGAAGTGACAGAATTGAGATGGCGTAAATTTGAGATGCCATATTATAAAAAGTAGATGTAAATTTTAACTATTTTATTTTTTTTTATTTTTTTGTGATTCAAAATCACTAACGCAAAAAACGCCATCTTGAATTAAATTTGAGATGGCGTTTTTCAAGATGCCGTTTTTGAAATGGCGTGTCCTACCGTCCTAAGTACAAATTAGTAAGGAATACATAAAAATCATTGGTTGCCGTGTTGTGTGGCTATAGTGGCACAGAAATAACAAGGATCATATGATGACACGCAAGGTCCAATTTGTGGCTTAGAAAAGCTAAAGTACTATTAATTATTAACAATTATTTAAATAAAAAATTCTATTTCTATCTTTTTTATTATATTTATTCATTTGTTAGCGCAACAGTCAATACAATATTTAGTGCATTATAATAAAAATATATTCTTCATACCTAGTATAGTTAATTTTACTTACCTTTTCTACGTATTCTTATATGTCTATAATACAATCAAACGTCAAATTATTATATATAAATAATGATTTTTGAGTCCTAATAAAAACAAAATAAATAAAAATAAAAACAAATAAAACCCAGAGCGCCCATTTATCTGATTGGCTTGGAGGCCAGGGCTTTGGGGAGGAAGGATTCTGAGTGCTTGTAAAAAGCCGCCACCACATCAGGTGGCATCGCAAATTGGCTGACCTCAAGAATATTGAATAGGTCCTCGGTGTCCTGAGGAAGGCCTTGTTTCACCTTATTCTTGATCCAACCAAACACCTCCTCAATTGGATTCAGGAATGGGGAATATGGCGGGAGGAAGAGAAGTCTCATTGGACAATCAGCAAGGCGGTGGCTGGAGGAGTGGCTATTATTGTCAATAGGGGGGAACTCAGACACAACCAGATCCACTTTGTGGAGCCTGACATTATCAAGCACAACGATGTTGGTTGTGCCGCTATAATTTATCCAAAGGTACTCCTTGACAACTCGGAGAAAATCAAGAAAAGTCCCGCTATTGTGGGAACCCTTGATCATTTGGTATTGGTCCAACCCGCAAGGACCAAGAAGCGCAACCATGGAATAGGTCTGGGAACAGACAGCTGCACAATGGGCTACGCCGTCCTTGGACCCCTTCTTGACCCACCCATGCCTAGACCTGAGTGAGGAGGAAAACAACAATTTGTTGATATAGAAGAACTGTACGTTGCCAGTCTCCTTTAGTGCCAGATACGTCTCAGCATAAATGTGTTGATCCTTGATGGTCTTTTCACTGTTTCTGTTGTACAGAGAAACTCCAAGCACCTTCCAAGAGAAGCCCAAATCAACCATTGTTTTGTAAACAAGGGTTTTAGAAACAGAAAGCCCAAACTCTGTGGCAAGCATTGATTGGACAGCAAGTGTGTCCAGGTGGCAATCCCTGGCTACCCACTGCTTGATTGTATTGATGTGCACAGGCTGTAAGAGTTTTGGCTGCCGCTTAGCCTTGGTGGATTTGGCAATTTGCCCGGTATTGCCATACTTGGTGTTGATGTCAGCAATGTACCTGGCTGTGACACCAAATTGGGACGCAATATCCTGAACCGCCATTCCCCCATTCAAGCAGTTGAGGAGAGCTTCACGCTCACTATCCGTCGACTGATGCCGGCCCTTGGAAGGTACCACGGCATCCTGGCTACCAGGCTCAACACAGGGGACAGGGACCTTTGTGTAGAAGGTGGGATCACGCTTGCTTGCAGTGGCGCCGTCAATAGTGGCATATGACACAGGCACAGGTGGCTCAACAGTGGCTGCTGATGGCTCAAAGGTGGTGTCAAAGACGCGGGGCAGGAAGTAGCAACTCTTGGGTCAAGAGTGCGGGGCCGAGTGACAACTGGGTACACAGTGGAGGTGTAAGTAACCTCACTGTTCCCGGTGACCCTGGTGTAGGAGACTTTTGTGGTAGGCCTTGAGAGTGGCTTCTGCCTGGGATTCAAGCTGGTTGATTGGGCCTGGGACGCAGGAGGTGGTTGGCTGGCAATGACACCTTGGGAGGCCTGTGTATTGGCATGGCTCCCCTCAAGTTGGGTTCTGGGTCTTTTCTTGAACCCTCTGGGACGCCCTCGTGGACAGGCTGCCCTGTGGGCTGGTGCAGGAGCGGGTTGGGAATGTGATTGACAGTCTATAAAAATAAAATAAAATGAATATATTTTAGATTAAATACATATTTATTTGGATTTATTGGTTGAGTTGTGAGTAGTTATTTTCTCTTGAGTTAGCCTTGAATAGTAACAGAATTTCTATATCCGTGATTTGAAGTGAATAATATTGTATACTTTCTGGGTTTGGATGATTTTAAAGATCAATCACTTTTTATGTCTAAACATGGCTATTGATATTGAATTTTTAGTTTGATTTTAGTTGTGGTGGAGCTTCTTGATTTGGGTTGGTGTTTCCTAGTGTGCTTACTGTACATTCAATTTGGATTCCAGTTCCCACAATTAATACCTGAGTTTACTAGTGGCATTCAAAAGTGATTTGAAATTTGGTTCTTGGATTTGACAATCCCGCAATTTCAAAAAACATAGCAGACTTAATGAAAATGGTTGATGGATTTGAACGCTTCAAATCTGATTCCAGTTAATTCATTTTGTCCATTGGAAATATGCAGTTCAACTTGAACTTTGTAAAGTGTCTATGAGTTCCTGCATTTTCAAATATTCAAATAAATACTCACAAAAATCAATTTAATTTAAAAAAGGCCATCCTGCAAAAGTGATTCAAAATTTGGACCAAGGATTTGACAATCCCGCATTTTTACGTTCAGGTTCTGAATTTACAGTATACATAAATTATTAGCCCACCAGAGGTGGCAGCGCTAATTAGCTGGTCTATTTTTAGTGCATGAATTCCACATAGTTGGGCGCCTTTCACATTTAAATATTTACAGTGGCACTGGCGGGCTACCAGTGAAAATTATTGCTGAGTATCCTTATTCTTGGGAAACCTCATAAATCACCTGGTGCCTTGATATCAACCCTACTCTACTACTAACCTGGCAGGGTGCTAGAGTAATTTGGGATAATTATAACCAATCAGGATTTGGCCTCAATAGAGAGCCTTTTGTGTTCCTAATTTCCTTGGATTCCATTGGCTAAGGCCTATTGCATTGAGGGCTTCTGATTTCAATTAAACCTGATTGCAATATATCAAAAGGTTTCTTAGATGATACTTTATAGCATAGCTTATCAGGCCAATGGGCTATAAGTTTAACCCTCTTACATATTGGTTATGATTTCATTTGGGAAAAGCAAAGCCAATATATGGGAGTGTGATTTCCCAAAAGGCTCTTTGGTTCTTGACTTTGCACAGATGGGCAACTACAGCAAAGATGGAACCATCTGTGGCATAGCACTCAAATAAAGCTCTTCAGAAATTGATAAAAAACTTAGATCCCTGATTGAATTGCTCCAAATCAATTGTTGAGGCATTGATATTCTATTTTGGGATGTAGATATTATAAAAATTGGATGGGATTATTTTTTTTATGTGTTGCAACCAAGATTTGAACCTTGCCTGCTAACGTATCTTACGATACACAGGGGGCCCTTGATGAGTTGCCCCTTGACGTATCTAACGTTATGAATGAATCTGATGGCAATGTCAAATGGCAGGCACTTCATCCTAATTAGGAGCATTGCCAATTTGACCTGCTGATCCCCGCACAAGTTATTCCTTGGCTCCAAACCCTACATGGAACTCCCCACTATGCCACCCCCTTGTGGCCTTGTGGCTTCCCCATTTAGTATATTAATCACAATATCCTACAATAAACGATACCTTATTCTTATTATTCTGTCCTTTCCTATTGGACTGTTGTCTTCCCCAATTCCAAGTACTGGACCCTCATTGGTTCAGTTGCAACAGTGGTAGCAGAAGTAGGTTCTGACCTATTTCAAAAACAAAATTCCCCCCAAGAAAGGACAGAGTACGGGCCGCATGGCTACTCCACAACAAGAGATGTTCCTTCCAATCCCCAAGGGGGACATTCCCAAAGGTTATGTCATCTATCAAGATCAGCTAGTTCTTACCAGTGTATACAATTGGCTCCGCCTCGGGCAGCGTGACGCTAGCGTCACCCTGCCACAGTTGGATCTGTCACAACATATGCTCAACCTCCAACTAGAGTCCTTCACTGGCAGTGTCAAAGGAGCTGACATTGTCAGTTGGCTCCAGTCCACCAAAACGCGCCTTTGTATCTGTCAGGTTCCTGAGTCCATGTGGGTTGCCACCGCATCTGGCCGCCTTACGGGGCCCGCCGCTGTGTGGTTCACCAACTGGGCCAGCCAGGAGTTTGACGTCACCTGGGCAACCTTTCAAGACGCCGCCAAGTCCTGATATAGTGAAACCTTCTCTCCCATTATCTTGGGGACTCCCCTCTTAGCCATCAAGCAGACTGGTTCCGTCCCTGAGTACCTTGCCGCGTGGCAACAAGCCCTTGCTGCCGCCCCCAAAGCAGTGACCAATGGGAACGCCATGTTGCTCACTCTCATTGTTAATGGGTTAAAACCCCATATTTGCAAGTGGGTTCCCGTTGGCCGCTGCACCTCTATTGACAACTGCTATAAAGCCATTGTAGAGGCCAGTAACCAGGCTTCAATGGGCTTCTGCTGCACCAACAAGACTCCACCCCAACCACGTCCTGCACCTAACAATGGCCAAGGTCAAGTGGGCTGTTGCCAACCGCACCAGCAGGAAAGTGCAGCTAAACGCCCCCGCAAGGGGGGAGCTCCAGCTAGCGCTAATTGAGGACCAGGGAAAAGCCTGGGGGTTGTAACAACGAGAGGCCTTACAACCCCAACTGACCCGCCCTCTCAGCCCTTGCTTGCAAAGAACTCCCGCAACTACAATCTTCACGAGGTCAAAACCCTAGACGTTTTTCAGGTCCATAGCAACGACCCCGTGTTGCAAGCCGCTCATTCCGCAAATAAAGTAACACACTTGTCCTATCCCTTCTGTTTCCGTGGGAACACCCACAAGTTACTGGTAGATACCAGGGCTGATCACACCATGGTAGATCAGGCGTTTGCTGACTCCCAACAATTAGACCAAGTACCCAGCAGATTCAAAGCAGTACGTGTAGCTGATTCCTGCAGAATTGCCATCACCCACAAGACGGTACCCTTCTCTGTAAGAATGGGGAACATCCAGGTTAAGCTCTCTGGGCCAATCATGGCAGGCCTCAGCCACAACGTAATTGCTGGCCTCAACTGGCTCCGGCATAACTGCCCTTACATTGACTGGGATACCTCTGTCATCACCCTCAATAGAAATGGGGTGGGTTTTCAGATTTACCCCATGGAAATGAACAAACTACTACATGACACTGTGTTTGTCAGAATGATGGAAACAGGCTCATACAATTTCAAGGGGGGAGACTAGACTTTAACCAATGTTCAGTCAAAGTTATTTGTGCAGAACCATCTGCAGTCCCTCCCTTGTCAACATCACCACCACCAGCGCTAGCTGCACTCCTTGAGGAGTACAAGGACGTATTCAGTGAAACACTCAAACAACTACCTCCACCCCAGGAGATCCAGCACACTGTACAACTTCAAGGATTGTTACCTAAAGCACAACCATTATACCATCTCACACCAAAAGAAGATGAAACCCTCCGCCAGCACCTTGTGGACGCGCTTGATAAGGGATTCATTTGCCCCTTGCTCTCTCCATACGGAGCGGCTGGTCTTCTTTGTAGCTAAGAAGGATGGGTCTCTTTGCCTGGTCACAGACTACTGCGCCCTAAATGAGGTGACAGTTAAAAATAAATACCCCCTGCCGCTGATTGACAACCTGTTTGATACACTTGCAGGCGCAAAGGTCTTTAGCAAGATTGATCTCACTGCAGGGTACAACCAGGTCCACATTGCACCAGGGGACAAGGCAAAAACTGCCTTCTGCACACGCTACAGGTTGTTTGAGTGTCGTGTCATGAACTTTGGAATGACTAACGCTCCCTCCACCTTTGCCATGTTGATGAACAAAGCCTTTGAGGAACTGATTGGGAAGTGTGTGGTTGTGTACCTTGACAACATTATTGTCTTCAGTCAAGATCAAACCACACATCTCCAACACCTCTGTGCTGTCCTCAACACCCTTTGGGAAAACCAGCTAAAAGCTAAACCCTCCAAATGTGAGTTCCTCAAGTTGGAGTTACTATTCCTTGGGCACACCATCTCTGCCCAAGGGATAAAGCCTAATCCTGCCAAAATCAAGGCAATCACTAGCATGCCGCCCCCCACTGATGTGGGCCAAGTGCAAACATTCTTGGGCATGGTTGCCTATGTACGCAAGTTCATCCCCAACTGCGGAGAACTAATTGCACCTCTTACTGAGCTCCTCAATACCAAACAGCGCTTCCATTGGACCCCCGCCAGAGATCAAGCCTTTGAGACGTTGAAGCAAAGGCTCACAACAGCACCAGTACTGCAGTTTCCCAACCAAAATTGACAGTACAAACTCGAGACTGACGCCTCTGACAGGGCCATAGGGGGCGTGCTAAGGGTAGAAACTGACAATGGCGTCTTCCTCCCCGTAGCATATGAGTCCAGGAAGCTCACTGACTTGGAACAACGTTATCCCATCCATGATAAAGAGCTGGCAGCCATTGTACACTGCGTTGAGAAGTGGCGCTGTTACTTGGAAGGTGCGACCTTCCCACCCCGCGTTCTGACGGACCATAAGTCACTCCAGTACTTCAACACACAGTCCCATTTGACACGCCGCCAAGCAGGATGGGTTGAACGTCTATCCCCCTATCAATTACACATCAAATATAAGCCTGGAAAGGAACTTGTCACAGCCAACACCCTTTCACAACTCTACGTAGCGTCCATCACTGGGGACAACGGTCTGGACCCAGACTGGCCCATGCTCTACCTGCGCCCTGAGGCAACCCGCTACGAGGGCCTTAACTTGGTCACCATCTCCAAGCTGAAGGACAACAAAAGTCAGTTCACCATTAATGCTGGAAACGTCTGCTGCCGGGCAGAGACAGGTGAAAAGAAGCCTTATATTCCCACCACACAACAAGGAGACACCATCTTGCACTACCACCAAACCTTGGGTCACATCAGAGGGCGTAACCTCTTCAAGATCATGAAACGTAAGGTCTGGTGGCCGCGCATGCGCCAAGACATCTTGGACCTCCTTGAGATGTGCGTGTTGTGCGAAAAGAATACGTCCAAACCTGCACCTCCTAAGTCTGTCCTACCCATCAAGGCTATGGAACCCTTTGAACAGTGGGCCCTTGACATTGTGGGACCGCTCCCCAAAGACAGACTTGGTAAGAAGTATATTATCACCGCTATCAACTACTTCACGCGTTGGCCAGTGGCCTGGGCCACAACCAACCACACCGCCACCACTGTTACCCGCTTTATTGGCAAAGAGATTGTGGCTTGCTTTGGGCAACCCAAGCGTCTTATCACAGATGGCGGGCCCAAACTTGTTGGACACGTTGTGAAGGCATACTGCGTCAAGAACGCGCTCCAACATATAGTCACAACCCCCTACCACCCGCAAGCCAACGGACACGTAGAACGGTTAAACGGCTCCCTGGTTCAACTGATTGCCAAACTCTTGCAAGAGCATCCTAACACTGCGTGGACTGAACACCTTCCCACTGCCCTACTGATCCTGCGAGCAAGAATCAACAGGGGCACTTGGTTTAGCCCCAACACCCTGGCCTTTGGAACACCTGACAGTCTGACAGGGGTTGAACAAGGGAAACTACAATCCACAGCTCCCAAAAAACCTCCCCTAGTAATAACCCCCTCCCTAGACCAATGGCGTGCCAAAGCCTGAGAAATTGAACACAAGCAGATTTCAGGGGGGACAAAACACCTCAAAGCTAGATACACCATAAGTGACCCTGTCTACACCCTCAATCCCAATTCTGCCAAATTAGAACCCAACCACCTAGGGCCCTTCAAGGTAGTTGCTGTCTATGACAACCACACCTACCAACTTGAGGATGCCCAGGGAAATACCAAGAAACTTCACCACAATTGCTTGCGCCCCTGCCGTGCCATCCCCACACAAAGGTTGTTTGTGCGGACCTTCCCAGACCTTCCGCAGACTCCAGTCCTGGTGTCTGACGACAAGCAGGGGGCAAGGGGGGTGTTACAACCGAGATTTGACCCTTGCCTACTAACGTATCTTACGATACACAGGGGGCACTTGATGAGCTGCTCCTTGACGTGTCTAATGTTATGGATTAATCTGATGGCAATGTCAAATGGCGGGCACTTTATCCTAATTAGGAGTGTTGCCAATTTGACCTGCTGATCCCCGCACGAGTTATTCCTTGGCTCCAAACCATACATGGAACTCCCCTCTATGCCACCCCCTTGTGGCCTTGTGGCTTCCCCATTTAGTATATTAATCTCAATATCCTACAATAAATGATACCTTATTCTTATTATTCTGTCCTTTCCTATTGGACTGTTGTCTTCCCCAATTCCAAGTACTGGACCCTCATTGGTTCAGTTGCAACATATGCTTGTGAAACTTCATTTTTAGGTCTCCAGATCTTTGTTTACATTATGTACATTTGATGGTGGCTCTAAAGTATGTTAGATGGACTATTTTATATCCCAGAGTAATCTTGATCTATTTTATTTGCTCCACTGAGCTATTTCACTTGTTATATCAGATCTGATGAAGCTTTGGGCTTATTTTCCCACATGGTCAATATTTTATGTGTATCAAAGTTAATAAAACATATAATGCATTTAGATCATATAGAGGTAATTACTGAAAGATTGCCTCTTAACAGAAGGACAATAAGAGTATAATTTTTGGTGAATGGTAAGAAGCTGCCTCTATAAAAATAATCAATAGAAAATATATTTCTCAGCAGGTTGACTGCAGAAATTTTTATTCAAATCAATAAGTTATTGTTCCTGAAATCTTTTGCCTCTCAAACCAAAAGCACCTAAAGAAACAATCGGGAAAAGAAAATAGTAGTTGACTGATATTAAGAGCTTAATATTTTTCAAGTACAATCTAGTGAATAAGATTGATAAATATTTTGATACTTCTCTTTAACTAGCAGTACTTTTCAAGTCACCCTTTGATATACTTTAGTGTACTTTCTAGGGTTAATTTTTTTAGAAAGATAGAACCCTTTTATAAAAAAATTCATTTGAAAAGGTTGAAATTCTCAATCTTGTGGTCACCAATTGATTGGTATGTATCAGAAAATATGAGTGATTGCCAAAGCTGTAAATTTGGGGCATTTCACAGGAAATAAAAGTGGAAAGCCAAGATAAAGCTGATTGGAGATGTGTAATGTTTATGCGGGTAGAGCAAATATTAAAAGTGGTGATATTGACCTGGTTAATAGTTTGGGCATGATTCAGGTAAATGAGAATGAATGCAATAAATGCCTGATTGAGATATTTATTGGTATGCCTTGTTTTCCCAAAGGACTTATCTTATAGGTATATTTTGACTTCAAGCAGTGAGAAGATCAAGTCAAACAATTTAGTGTTTTTACTTCTTAGACATATCAAGAGTGTTAATCCTGTTGCTCCAACATAATTTATCAACAATTTTTTGACTTATTCTATATTTAAAACTTCCAAAAAAGCTGCCACCTGGATTTATCCCCCAGCTTTTCCCTACCATAGTGGCCTAATTAAGCTATAGATATTCTGTTGGTGGTTGGTTGGATCTCCTTTATTAATCAGATATGAAACCTGTTCCAAGTGTCTATCTACAAAAAAGGCTGTCAATGTACTTAGTGGAATTTGAGACCAAATTTTTTTATTTTAATTTTGATAAGGTCTAAATTGGATATTAGAAGTGATACTACTAGTGTTATCGATTTTCTGACAAGCAAGGATACAAATATATAAGCTATAATTTACTTTTAAATCATTCTCTGAGTAGAAGATTCAGTTATATTTTATATATTTATATTAGTATTTTCTTTCAAGTATTGATCTTTTAAATAGACTCAAGGCTCAGAAGTGAACTTAGTTAAGAAGTAGGGGATTAAAGAAACAATATAAAATAAACACTAGAAGAATTTCACAAAAGGAACAGTCAAGGTGCTATAATAAATCATATCCTTTTACTTAATCAAATATTTCCAAGTATTTCTTGAACCCATAGTCAATATACATAGATTCACGTTTGACTTACGACGCTTGCATTGACTAGATTTAAAAGGCACTCTTTCTAAATTTTAAACCTTACAAGATAAATAAACCTTGTTGAAAGGCTCATCTGCAGGCTGCTTTCCAAATCTATCTTATTTCTATGCCAAAACAATAAACGTTGAATAATTAAGTTTGTAGGTTTTTTTGGAAACATTAGAAACATTATAAATGCCTTATTACATGAAACTTTAAAACAACTCAAAATTAGCATAAGAAAGAATACGAAAATAAACTATTTACTTCAGCTAAAACCCTGGGGGAGATATGCGGGGATGTGGTATCTTGGTGAATTTGGGAACCTTGTGGATAGCCTTGCGATGCCCCTTTGCAGAGGCACAGAAGACAGTGTACTTTTCACGGGGAGTCATTTCACCCTCCTTGGGGAGCTTCTTGAACGCTTCCTAAAGAAGGTTATTCAAACAAACCTATAACGAAATACCAGACGCTTGCAGGTAAGTCCAGATTCAGTTAGAGCATCTACGACGCTATCAACTTGCTTAAGTCTCTTGCGCACATTGGCCTTTCTGCTAGCACTCATGCGCCATGGAACTTTGCTATAAATCAAACATGAGCGAAACCGCGTAACTTTGAATAAGGATGATTGTGAATCCAAGCTTTTAAACCGAGTAAGATTAAAAATATTTACTTGAGAAGGCCACTAAGGCATATACTTGTTGCTTTAAATGCCCCAAACATTCCCTACAAAGTAACTAGGAATCTTTTGTTTGATGGTATGGGAAACTCTATATCTGAAGGTAGGTGAGCTTTATTTTTTGGTTGGAAGGGGGCAATTACAAAATACAACTTGTCCATCCTTTTGATTTGTTGCAAGGCTAGACTCTGCCAGTCAAGTTTCGTCCCGATTTTAATCGATCTCATCTTTAAAATACTCAAGCCCAAGTGGGGGAAGGTCAAAATCGACAACAGTCCAAATATTTAATTACAAAACCGATGATAGCTATTAGATTTTAAGTGAAGATTCAGAGAGAAAATCGAAAATCCATCCCAAAGTCCAATTTTTACAATAGGGAATTATGTTCAAAGAGCAAAAACTATTCAATCTGTGTGCTCCAAGAAAGAAAGGTTGTTCTAATTAAGTCATTTTACTTGGAATTGAATTAAAAGTTCGAGTTAGAATTTAATTTTCTCAATTTACTGATCAGAGGTCAGTTGAAAGCCTCATTTGATCCCTATTTCTCACCCAGATCAATCCAATAATATCTAAAACCTTACTGATTACTTATAAGTCTGAGGAGTAAGCAGCCATCCAGATAATAAACTAAATAAAGGTGTCAGCTAAATCATAGGATTAAAACAACTTTAAGGTAATTTAAAATCATTGTTTTTTAAATTTTAAAAAGAAGATTTCTAGAAATGTTATCTTTAGTATGTGTCAGGATACCAGGAGTACCGTGGGGCTCCAGCAGGTGAGGGAGGAGTTGAAGCAGGTACTGGCATGGCCCACCAGATGATGGGACCTAACTGTACCAGGTAGGAAAGGGCCTTCCCAGCCACAGCCCAAAGTCCAGCCACTGGCAAGGCAGAGTCAATCAATCCCGTGAGCGCAAGGTAAAACACTCCCAGGAATTGACTACTCTGGCTAGAGGCATCAGAAGTGGGGGGGGTTGAGATGGTTAGTTTGGGTGTTGGGGGCGGTTCCATGGGGACCAAGTAGGTGACAGGATTGTTGTACTTCTCGTTGAAGATCAAAGGGTAGATGGTGATTGCTTTGCCGTCTTGGACAATTTGGCAGGGTTCCTTGGGAGCGTTTGCGCAGGTGTACCACTGCAAGTCTTCCAATGTCCAGGGTTTGTGGTCAGGATTGGCGGGATACTCAGTGAAATGCACAGGGCCAAATGGAGCGTTAGGTGGGCAGTAGTAGTCAAAGGCTTTGGGTTTATCAACTGGAGTCTGACTATCTATCCCAGTAGAGGGGTGCTGACGCTTGGGTGTATGCAGATGGAAGAGTATCAAAAATAGGTTTAGAAACAAATTGGTGAACCAAAGGTTCATAACAACTTTATTTGGTAAGGATGACAATACAGAACTTTTTCAAGTGCTTCTGATTTATATACTTACTCACATGCAGGTGCCTCTGGGTATTCTTCTGATGCTATCTGTGTGGCAAGGTTTGGCATTTCAGGTTCTGCTGTTTGGTTGGCTGCCTCATGGTTATTTTTGGGGGTTTCATGAACAGTTGTTTGGCTTTTTGATGGTCCATCTTGGCTTGGCTGGTCATTGATTTTGGAAGGTTTGGCTTCTGGGGTTTTGGGGGGTTTTCCAATTAGATCACCATTTTTGGAATGGCTTGAAAGGCTCTCTTGAACCTAAAGAACTTGATTAAAAAAAGGGGTCCCCAATTGGAGACCCCAGATTACTTAATGGAGGGTGGGAATGGTTCCTGCGCCTGGATTTGCTTTGAAAAGCAAAAATTCAGGTGCAGGTGAATCTCCTCCACCCGCTAGCCCCGCCTGATGGCTAGGAGCGGGTTCAATTCCTGCCCGGGGCTTCAAAGCTGTTAATTTTGTAGCAGTATGAGTACAGCAGTTTTCTCAGCTGTGAGTAGGGATGCTTTGGCCCAGCCCAACTAGCTTCTGGATTTGGGCTGCTACCTTCAGAACAAAATACTCTATATTTAAACAGTATAAAATAAATCTTTAAAGTTAAATGATCCAGAGTCAGAAGTGGCTTCAGCCACCCAAGGCTTGACCAAGGCAGGGTAGGACAGACCATTTCAATTTTGCCATTTTGAGTCAAATCAGGTAAACCTTATTCCACTAACTTTATTTACATATGAAACCTCTTGGTGTGGGGCATGTTTACACCATCTTAATTCACACCATTTATCACATGCTAAAATAAGCTCATATCAGCACTAAATATAAGCCTATGGCATACTATCAGAAGATGTTTTCATAGTATTAATCCAAGACACTTATAATATTAACCTAAAACAACACCACTAAGACAGTCCTACTTGTGATTATCACTGCTGCTTTAAAAAAGCACATTTGTGATATGTAGTTTATTTCTTATCTATACAGGGATAAATTAAAGGAGTTATTTACAATAAAATAGTTTATGGGAGATTTTAATACATAAGCAGGTAATTACTCCATTTTGATTCACATCACTTTGAATTTTGCTGGGGTTCATATCACCCAAATGATTTGATACACACAATGAATAAGAGAAAATAGGGGGAAATTTTATATGGCACTACAATATGCTATATCAATCTCCTAATCTTGATCCTTGCTTTTCACTTTTCAAAAGCATAATTTGATACAAAAATCATTATAGCAAAAGGTGTAAGAAAACTTAAGAAAGTTTTCAAACATATATTCTTTGAACTTCTGTAAACAGCTGGGTACCTTTTAATCCCAGTTGTATATGTCAGCCTTTAAGCCTTTAAAGATTAACTCTTTGAGCCAGTTGGTGTACCTCCACTTGAAATATTGATTACTCTTGTTTCTGACCCTGTTTTTTCTAGTAACCTATTCCTAGCATTATGACATCCTTCTAGCCATTTAAAAAATATTAGAAAATACCTATAATGATATCAAGATGTTGAAAATAGGCCCCTAGAAAAAACGGTGCCAGAAACAAGGTGGGCACCAATATATTGATTTATAACAATATATATATGAATTCCTTATGTTTCTGCCCTACAGCATAACAGTTACAGCACCTCAAATATTTTATTTCAGCTGCAGGTTTACATCTGAAACTCATAGCTTTGCACACCTGCACCATAAGAAAAAATCTATTTCTACATAATGAAAGGCTATAAAAATCTGCTACTGCATATTTTCTGGTATTCTTTACAATTTTATGTAACAAATATATACTTTTATATTACTTTAGATTCAGAACTTGTTGTCAGGCCCAGTAGGTCTTGATGGGTCTCCATTTACTGCTTTATCCCTGAAAAGTCCCTGGGTAAGCTTTTTGCCCATGCAGCCTTTCAGGCTGCCCATCTGGCCAGCAGAGCTGTCAGCAAAGCCATTGGGCTTTCCCAATGCTTGCCAACAATATATTCTCTGGTTTCAGATTAGAAGCTTCTAAACTTTGTTTGATTGGGTAAAAATTTGAATTTTAAAACTAGAAGTCAATAATTAACTACAATTAAAGAACTATCCAATCAAATCTTTACCAGTCAAGATTTGATAGCATTTCATAAGCAAGATAAGCCTCATCTAGCTTTGATACTAACTTTTCAACTTCTAAATACTATAGATTCACTTCAAACACAAATATAAGCTTAAAAATAAGCACTATACTAACTGTTTGAAGTAAAAAGGATCAAAAATATTATAGGTAGGCTTAGTTTTAAAAATTTGAAGCTAATAATAATTTTAAAGTGGTAACTAGAGGTTAAAAGATAACTACTCATTCTCAACTTCAAAATTAACGCTGCATTTCAGGTAATCTTTTTCATTTAAAAAAATTAAAGCTAATAACCTCATTTCTTTTTCAAAAGAGCTTTGCCCCAAAGCAGATCAAGGTTAGGTAAGCTTGTTAGTAAATTAACTAGCCTTGATTAAGACCAGATTTTTGCCCTAAAGTAGAATTTTTTTTGATAAGTAATGTTTTTATTTAATAATATTTTTTAAAACAAAGCTGCATTTCATTAGGTAATCATTTCCAATAAACTACTAACCTTCAAATCCTTTTAGATGGACTTGGTTCACAGCAGATCTTGGGGTTGGTAAGTTTTATTTTTACTAATTTTCCAACCTAGATTTAAAAAAACTAGACTTTTGCCCTGAAGTAGGTCTTGGTTTGGTAAGAAAATTTTGCTAATTACTAATTTTTTTAAAAAAGCCCAGTTTTATTGCAGCATATATTGGGGTTTGGTAAGAATTTTGTACCAACTACCTAATCTTAGTTTTCAACCTGAATCTGTTCATGGGCAGGGTAAGTTTTTTTTTCAAATTTCAAATTTACTACAGTAGTTTTAAAAGCTATGGCAACAACCAAAAATACCTCAGATTTAAACAAAATGATTTCAGCTTTAAACAAAATCCAACTCTCAGGTTAAAATATACACTCTGTTAACAGGGTTTATTGGTGTTAATGGGCAAAATGAGTCAACACAGCAAAGAAATGCTCACACGCAAAGCAAAACCATTCAAAATACAATACAAAATACATGGATTCACAAAAAAATGATGTGAGTTGACTTTCAGTGTACATATGTTTACTATGTGAATTGGTGACAAAATACGCCTAAGCGCAGTGTGTCAAAACTCAATCCAAAAACAAAACACAATAACAACTCACTATGTAAACAAAATCACTCAATTGTTGTGTGCAATGGATTGTAATCAACAATGATACCAAGGTATCTAAAATAGGGCACACAATCTGAAACACAAATTTTAAAAATATTGTGTTGGGTGTTTGAATTTGGCAGTAAAATCTAGGAAAATGGGTGGAAATTATTTTTTGTATTCAAAAATGGGCGTTGTAAAACCAGGAACAACTAATTAAGAAATAAAAAATCTATAATTGGGATATTGGGTGGGAAAAAATAATAATTGGATATCCATAAACAGATAAAAGCAAAAATTAAAATTATGGAGTAACTTAATTGAAATTTATTTAATCTTTTATTAAATTTTAAAATGGAAGGAACACAGCAACTGAGTATCAATGCACCCGTTGTGTGTTGCAGTCGTGATTGCCCCCACAGGTCAAAGAATAGAGTTAGTGCAACCCAAGTGCCTACTCAAGGAGGAGACAGGAGAGGAGAGTTCCATAGTGACGCTGCACTGACACAGCCAGTTCAAGGAGAACAAGCTGCTAGGGTGCAGAGCATAAACCCTTGGGTCCCAAAGCTGACCCGGAAGCCCACCAAAGTCATCACTACAAAGAAAGTTAGAAACAAGGAGGTAGAACTTACTTTGTATGTGTTTGACGTTGTGTACCGGCAAGAGTCGGTCCTGTCAGCCATGCTGGAGAAGGTGAAGCCTGTACTTGATACTAGCTACAAGCCCTACATCAGTGATGGCAATCAGGAGGATGACAAGGAGACCAAGTTCTATCAAACTGATGAGAGACAGCTGGTGTTAAAAAAGGTTGCAGCCTTCTACAACAAGGTATCCATGCCTTGCAAGCCTGTCACCAATCAAGATCCTGGCTCATCTGAACCCACAAAGCCCGCTCAGAAGCGCATTCCTGACATAAAGCACATCATCCTTCTCAAGCTAATTCAGAAATCTGGTGACTACAAGGCGGCTGTGGCTCTTGTTGGGGTGGATCCCAAGTACGCCTCCAAGACATTCAACACCTACATCAATACTGGCCGAGTCCTTGCCATGGAGAAATCCTTGCGCGTTTGTACTATGCTCACCAAGGAGCACAAATGGGCAATCTGCCAGTGGATCACCTGGGACTGCCATCTTGAACTGGCAAATATATAGGCCATGGTTAAATCTACTGTTGGGATTGAGGCCTCAATTTCCTTTTACTACCATCTGGTGAAGGGAATGCAATTTTCCTGGAAAAAGCTTGGGGTATCTCCCTACAACAGAAACAGTCCAGCCAACATTGACGTCCGGAAAAACTACACAGAGGCGTACACTGCCCTCAAATCCAAGGGGAAAGTCAAATTTTATTATATTGACAAATCAGCATTTGCCTCATTAATGCGCAATGGGTATGGCTATGTCCCCAAAGGCTCCAATGACAGGATGGCTCGGCGTGCTGCAGTCCGCGCCACAGCTTACTCGATGGTGGCTCTCCTCAGTCCAAAGGGGGTTGAGCTCTACCAAATGATATTGGGTTTGCATAACAGCAGGACCTTTCTATCATTTCTCCTATTGGTCCAGGAGCACCTGAGGCGCACAAGCCCTGGCTTTACCAATGTCATTGTGTTGGACAACGTTGGTCTCCACAAAGTGGCTGATATTCTTGAAGAGTTTCCATCAATTGACACCAGCATTGCAGCGGGCCCCCAGCAATTGGCCATGGCAAATTTACGCCTTCTCTTCCTCCCTGTCTATTTGCCCTTCCTAAATCCCATTGAGGAAGTCTTTGGGTGGCTCAAGTGAGTTGTCAAGCGAGGAACCCCAACTGGGATCGAGGACCTCTTTAATTTGCTGCAGACCGGGATCCACACCCTCCCAGCTGAGACTGTGGCCAAATTCTATGGCCACACTGATTTGTTCATCCCCGCGTGCCTAGCCAAACAGCCAATTAATTAAAGGCTTAGCTTGTCCAACTTTTTTATTATCTAATTTACTATTCAAGATTTATTAATTATCATTTTATATTTAGATGTTTCCACACCTGCAATCACATTCAGAAGATCCATCAATAGATGTAAGTAATTTATTTATTTTATTATATATTATTTTATTATACCATCTGATGTAATCCCAAACGCTCAATACTGGATTACGCAAAAATATTTAAATCACTTTGGTCAAATAAATATAAAAATAGTTTTAAAAAAATTAAACGTAAAATTTACAAGTTAGAATTTATTTTATTAACATATAATTTTATGCTTTTATGAAAACTGTTTCTGCAATATATTTTGCAAAGCTGGTTTGCTGAAATAAAAATTATAAAAATTTATTGTAATAGAAATACTATAAATTGTAATAAAATTTATTGGAATCATATTTTTATTGTGTGCGCCTGTAGTGGGTTCTTTGGTATGTATCCACCCCGCAATGGAGGTGGCGCACAACCTCCACTGCCACACCGTGGACGGTGGATACACCCTTATTAAAAAACTCCCTCCTTCTGGTGAAAGGGGTAGGGTAAGGTGCAAACTGAGAAGCAGCTTTTCAGATGGGGCTGCAAACCCGTAAATCCCTGCCAGGACCAGGGTGTCTTGGATTACATGGTCCATCAAGTTGTATCCAGGGGGGACCTTCTTCCCGTTGAGTGCGAGCCGGGCCTCGTCAATTCCCAGAAGGACCCTGTCCAGGTCCTCTACAGACGCGTCCATCCCAAGGTAGAATATGAACCCCAGGTAAACAACCAGATGAAGCCTTTGCCCAGCAAAGGCTTCCCTGAACTCACACAAGTTATTATAGATTGCACTGATCTTCTTGTTGTGCCTGGTCTTTGCAAAGATCAGCTCCATGGCTGCAGGGAGCCCGTCTTGTTGGCACTCCAGGCCAACTCAAAGTTAGCAAGGAGGATTTTTGTCTTCTTGACGGCTGTTGCGTCTGCAACAGCCAATTTGCCCACTGCACGCCCAAAGTTCTCCAATAGGTAAGACAGGGTGTGCTCCAACGGGAAGCAGAAGCAAGCAGCTGCATGAGCCCAGCCCATCTCTGGTACATTATTGAATGGGAGAGTTGCCAGGACATACCAAACAAGCTCAATGGAGTTTACATAGTAAACTCCACTGAGGGATACCAGGTCCAGGCGGACCAGTTGGGCATCCTTGTAGGCAGTAACTGCCCACTTGGATGCCCCCTTGGCATGCGTAAGTTCTGCTAACGCCTCCTGCAACATCGGAAAGGACCCATGGGTACGGTCCTCCAGCTCCTGCATGACAGGGGGGGACAGATACAATTGCTTGGCCACATGAGTGGCATAATTTGCATAAAAGGTGGCTGGGACAAAGGGGACCAGGACTTGGCGGAGTTTGCCGTCTACATTTTCTAAGAAAAAAGGTAAGTTTTTTGAAAATTTATTAATTTTTTTTAGGCTACCTTCTTGTGTTTCTTCCTTGCCCGCAGCCTTGGCCAGCTTGGCCATTCTTGGCGCAATCAATTGTGCTGGCAATTTGATATCCTCTGCCCTGGCACGCTTGGCAGGTTTGAGATGTTCATACATCTCCAGGTAATCAACCCTGACGGACGGCGCGGAAAGATTGTATGCCTAAAATTGCAGGCCCTCCACCACTGTCTTCTGGATGTTGAGAAGACACTCAATGGTCTTCTCTGGGGTGTCTGGCATTTTTGACATTAGTGCCTTTGCGGACACCTTGTCAATTTTGTCCCCAGTGAGGACGGTGGACTTCACTTTGGCTTTGACCTTGCAGTCAATGTCCTTTATTTTGGCAATTGCCAAGTTGAGGTCTTTGAGTAGTTTTTCTAGTTCTCTCATTTGATTTTTTACTAACCTTTTCATATGTTTTTATAGCTTTTGCCCCAATAAATTCTGTATTATTTTGATACTGTTGCCTCTTTGTTTATTCCTTTTTGTTTTCCCATCTACTACATTATCCCATCTTTTTACCCATTTTGTATATTTTTTACGCTCATATTGATATGTGTTGTTTGCTTTGTGTTGGCATTGTTTCCTTGATTACCATATTATTTTTGGCGCTTGACATAGCCCCTTGTGAAAATATTAACAACAATTTGGTGATCAGCTAAATTTGAATTAGAAAATTATAGTGTTAACTGTTTTTATATAAAGTTGTCACTGATCCAAATTCAAAACCTTAATGATAAAATTTAAGCCAATCAGGAGCTAAGTGATAAAGTGATTGTTGTGACATAAAGGGTCATTCAATAATTCTTTGATACATATGCGCTAATTAATATGATTGGCTGGATGTTTTGCCATTGTACGACATTGCCGCTGTGGCAAGTTATTGATGGACTAGTGCCCAATCAGCTACTGGGTTAGCACTAGTCCATCAACAACTTGCCACAGCGGCCATGGCGTACAATGGCAAAACATCCAGCCAATCATATTAATTAGCTCACATCCACTAAAGAATTATTGAATGACCCTTTATGTCACAACAATCACTTTATCACTTGGCTCCTGATTGGCTTAAATTTATCATTAAGGTTTCGAATTTGGATCAGTAACAACTTTACTTAAAATCAATCAACCTATAATTTTTTAATTCAAATTTAGCTGATCACCCAAATTGTTGTTATTATTTTCACAAGGGGATGTGCAAAGTGCTAAAAATAAATGTGTTCTGGATCTAGATACACAACATAGTAAACATATCATTTTATAGAAATAAGTTGAACATAAAGAATAAAACCAACTATAAAAAAAGAGAACATGAACAATTGAAATTCAAAATACTGATAATATAAATAGAAAATGTTTGGTGACAGGGGTTTATGGGGCGGGGGAGAGTGATGCCTAGGAGGCAGAATAACCTGGGAAGGAAGACGTAGAGGCAGTGCTGGCCTGGGGGGTCTGGGATTGGGTGGGTTGGGCTTGCGGGTTAGGGGTGTTGATGGCGGGGGTGGAGGCAGGAGGATTTTGCGTGATGGCTGCCATATAACACTTGTTGTATTCCTCGTTGGTCATTGGCTGGATGGGCTGGTAAGTGGCAGTAGCACATGGTGGGAGGCGCTTATTTTCCATGATTGGTTGCCCATGTTCACATGGAAAACCATTTGCGCAAACAAGTCAGCCACCATCTGGTGGCCAAAGAGAAAAAAGTGGTCAAGGACCCCAAGATGAAGGTTGTTGAAAGCCTGAGGGCGGTGCTCCCATAATGTGGATCCCATGTTGAAGAAGACAACATCAGCCAGATGGACGTCTCCATGGCTGTCAGGGTAGACTGAGGCCTGGTGCCCGCGTCCCTGGATAACCACAAGGGCGGTGGAGCTACCCTCCATCTGGTGGCTCAAGAAAACCCGGTACTTGGAATTTGAGCCATCCCAGGAGTTGAGTAAACCACTGAGGATGTGACTGTATGAGTAGCCATTGATGAAATCTGGGTTTGTACAATAGTAGACAAAACCCTTGGCTGAAACAGCCAGAAATGCACCAATGAACGTCTCTTTCTTGACCTTCTTCCTTCTATTCTTGACGGCGGCTTTTCCTTGCTTGCCAAAATCATCAAAAGCTATTGATAGCTTGTAATAGGAGATGAACATGACATCATCAGTTAGACTAGTCAGGCATTGGACCAGGGTTGATTCAATGGTGGTGTCATACAGGGAATCCTCAGCGCCATCCCATTGGTTGCCAGCAAAATTGGTAAGAACCCATATTAAAGCCACCTTCCCATACATCCAGAGCTGCACCATGTGCTTGGAGACCCATATGTTATGGTGTGCAAGCTGCTTCCAGACCTGGGTCAAGGGAAGCTTGGGATCCTGCTGGAGGAGGTCAAGCATGATTGGGTATGCCTCAGATATTTGTGACTCAGGGGCCTTCTTGGGCTTCTTGGCTGTCCCAATCAGATTCCCCCTGTTCATCAGGTTGTTGAATTCCTGCATGACAGTAGCTTGGGTAAATTGCAACTGGGCGGCAATCTGTTCCCAGGACAGACCCTGTAGATTCAGTGCCACAATTTCCTGAAGAATTTGGGCAGTGATGATTCATTGCTTGGGGTGCTGGGCCAGGGGAGCTGAAGCCTGATTGGCTGTAGAGGGGCAGGTTGGCTGGTGGCAGGAAGATGTTCCAAATCAAGGTTGCCATCCTGATTGGTTGGTTGGTGGGCAGCTTGTGCGGGGGTGGGTACGGGAGCAGGGGCAGAGCTAGACACTAAGTGACTCTCAAACAAGTCAAAGCCATAGGGGTTGGGGGTCAGTAACAGGTCAGCTTCCTTGTTACCCACCTCAAAGGCTTGGATGTAAACAGGTGCCTCCACGTTCTGAGCCTTGCCTCTATTTAAGCTGGCTTGGCTGCTGGCGCTGTCAAAGATATTGCTTGTAAAAACTATTGTAAAAAACCTAGGATGAAATCAATAAAAGTAGAAATTTTAAAATTTAATGATTTATTGTAATCTCAATTTCATATTTGGAAGGATCTCAAAACCATTATACACAATTCAGGAGCCATGAAAATGGATAAAATGCCTCTGTTCCTAAATTAGATAGCTGTTGATTGGCTGTAAAACTGTTACTTTTCTATTTTAGGCTGCTCATACTACACATCTTGTGTGACTTCATTTACTTTTTTGCTTGTGGAATCTTGCTTCTATATTGCTCAAGTTTTGTTTCACTTTAGTCCTTCTGTCAGTGCCTCATATGAATCCTGATTGGATTATAATATACTCCAGAACAGCATCCATCCATCTCACTTATTGTGTCAGTTCATTTCATTTCATTTGTGGTTTGAACTACACCACTTGATGTTTGATATAATTTTGTATAATGGGCTAGTAAAATTTCTTTTTTTGTTTGACAGTTTATTTATTAACTGAAATTTTATAAATTAATTGAATCCTGAATCTTGCGCAACTTGGATTTTGTTTAAATCTGAAATCATTTTGTTTAAATCTGAGGTTTTTTTGGTTGTTGCCATAGCTTTTAAAACTACTGTATATTATTCAGTTTAGAACACATGAACTCAGTCACAAAACAAATTTTAACTGGAACCATTTGAAGGTTAATTTACTCAATAAAGCTTCCATTTATCTAGGCAAGAAAACAAAAATTAGTCAATCAAAACAAAAAAAGTCAAATACTGAATTCTGAAAATGAGATAGCAAACAAATGGAACTCAAATTCAAAATGCACGCAATACAGTCACTTTCTGAAGCATTCTACATCAAATTTGATTATGAGTGTGTGGCAAATATTATACAAACAGAGAACACATGAGGTTCAGTCACAAAACTGATGAACTCAAACAAAAGACAACTCATTTTTTAAAAATATTGATTATTTTTAGGACTCAAATTGGAAATAGTAGATTTTAGGAGTGAAACCACCAAAATCTATTCAGGGAACTAAAGCATTTTTTTCAATGTATGTACATCTAAATTTGGACATTTATGTCTGAGAGACTGTAACAAATCCAACTGACAAAGTTGGATTCTGAAACCCCTCTATTGGATAACAGATTTTCCCTTTTATGTTCTTTATTAAATCATGTCCCTCATTTCATATTTGTTATGAAATTTTTAAAAAATTCCTAAATACCTACCATTATTGTAAAGCCCAGCTGTAAAGACACAGCAGAACTTACTTTCTATAATTAAAGGGAAATATAGGTAGCAAGAGATTGGGTTGAACTTCAATGATAGATTAGCTATCAGATATTCATAGGGTGTTTATTTATAGTATCTCCCACTTTGCAAAGTTTTGCAAGTGGGAGTGCAAGCAGGGAATGGAGAATCTCAAAAGACTGGGTGATGAAGATTGAAATCAGGCATTTGGAATATAGTCAAACCTTTGTTCTTCTACTATCTGGGACTGGATTTTCAATTCTTGGTTGTAGCCAATGGCTTACTATCATGAGGGGAAATGGGCCTAAGTCTTCCTCAAGGTCTAATTTTTGACTGGGTAGTAAGGTTTGGCAAGAGTCTGGAACAAGCCATGTGGTCTGGGCCCCGGATCCCCATTGGTTGGTTCTAGGATTGATGGCCAGGGTTTGGATTTTGTTCCTGAATTGTTCAAGGACTGCATGGCCTGCTTCTATTTTTATCCCCTAATTCTGGGACTTATCTGATTGGTTCCTCTCAAAGTTTTGCGTTCCAATTGGTTTTACGCGCAAGGTGGTCTCTTAACGGGTAATTATTCATTATTAAATGATGCTCAAATACGGAGAGCTTCAAAATGAGTGGTTGATCATTCATTTTGATTTTTTATTTGCTGAGATACACTTGCATGAATGACATCATTTCATGCAACAGGAGTTCATGCAGGAGAGATCGCTTTTGCTTAATTTAGCTCTTGATTGGCCTTTTTGACCTGGTTTAATTCATTAATATAAATTGTAGGTGCTGTTGAGAGCTCTTGAATGCGGGTTTGGGCATTGGCATCCGCTGATTAAGAGCTGAGATATGATTGCGTGAATTACGTCATCTATGCAACCATGACATCATGCTTAATGAAGCAATGGCATCTCAATCAGGCATTTTGCAATTCTTCCCCTTTTGCACTAGACTGTGCTTATTTTTTCGCCTTGATCCTTATTCAGAGCTTATTTCAGGAGTGATCCTGACAATTATAGATCTCTGAGAGTTATCTTGGTTTCCTAAAAAACTATAATAAAAGAGTAAAAAATGACAAAAAACCTCAGTTTGGCATAAAAATCAACATTTTGAAACTTGATTTTAAATTTCAAAAAAAAGTTGCCAATTTTTTTCTCTTGTTGTTTGAGGAAATGCTTCAGCTAAGCTTTTCCAAGATTATTTTACGCTCATTTGCAATTCTTCTGACCTTATGCAATAGTTACCAGAGTTTGTGGCTGTCTCCTGCCTGTAACTGGTTACTGCCGGCTATGATCTCTGTGGTTTAGGGCCTGACCTGGTCCACCTTGCCAAATACCTTTGTGGCAATGTAGAGCACAGGACCCATTTGTCACAGAAATGGCTCAAAAAGGAGCACACACTTAAATAAAATTGATTTTCTAGAAATAATTTTTTGCTTTTCTGTTTTAATGGAAATTTTATTGCTTTTTATTAGTATGAGTTTTCAAGTGAAAGTAACACTTAATTAAATAAGCCTGTTGAAAATAGGAGATATCTTTGTTTTCAAATTGTCACACCAACCTGTGGTCAATTTAGCACCAGACCACTGGGTTCTCTAGTGCTAGATTGACCACAAGTTGGCGTGCCAATTTGCAAACAAAGGCATCTCCTAATTTCAATAGGCTTATTTCATTAAGTTAAACTGGGTGCAATACAGTAGTTTTAAAAGCTATGGTGACAACCAAAAATACCTCAGATTTAAACAAAATGATTTCAGATTTGAACAAAATCCAAGTTGCGTGAGATTCAGGATTCAAAGTATTTAAATATTTTTGGTTAATAAATGAACTGTTGTCAGGAAATCCTGATTCATTGGGATTGACTGATCCATATCCCTATTACTGAAGCTGTGTTGATTTTGGACGCAACACAGCCAAAGTGACACAGTATTCTGGAATATGGAGGAACTATAATAAGGTTGATATAGTTTCCAACTCAGAAGACACCTGAGACATTCTGGGTCTCAGGTCACGGGCCAATCCAGAAGCTTCTATAATTAGATGCTAAGGATTTCAGATTCCAAATAGGGACGCAGACCCAAACCAGAGACAGATTGGGAAATTACAACATCCTGTTTCACTGAGAGTTGAAACAGAAGACCGCCCGTGCAAACATTGCGCATTACACCAAGCACAAGGGCAGGTTGGCCAAATTGGGTGTCAACTTAGTTGCCGTAACTAAGTCAAGGAATATCTGGGCTGAAGAGGAGAAATCAGCAGCCTAGAATATTACCTCATCCCAAACCATTATTTGGGTTTTGGGATCCAACTCTGGGGGATGAAACTAGTAGCTTGGGGATGATAGGCTAGCTAGTAAGAGTTGTCCGCAGCTAGACGCCAGTTTGGCCGCTAGCTGTCAACTATAAAGGGGCCTTCCAAGATCACTTGGAAGGCAGACAAATTAACACCCATCAACATCCCTACTAGTCTGAATAGTAGTGGTGTCAAAGTACAATAAGAGCGAATTATTGATACTTGCAAACTCCTGTCAAAACCACCACAGACAGTGTTGCGTCTTCAAAGGACCACAGGACTTCCACTCCAATTGGATCAACCAACAACGGAACACAGCCTGTTGTCATACATACCTATACCAATAGAAGCACATCTGTCTTCATACAGATAACCCATCCCAACATGATTAACTCACCTAATAAAAATAATAATTCTTCTTCTTCAAGAACCAGAAATCTTGACAAATGTCAAACAAAAAAATTTTAATAGCCCATTATACAAAACTATATCAAACATCAAGCGGTGTAGTTCAAACCACAAACAAAATGAATTGACGCAACAAGTGAAATGGATGGATGCTATTCCGGAGTATATTATAATCCAAGCAGGATTCATATGAGGCACCAAAAAAAGGACTAAAATGAAAAAAAATTAGAGCAATCTAGAAGCAAGATTCCACAAGCAAAAAACTAAATGAAGTCACACAAGATGTGTAGTATGAGCAGCCTAAAATAGAAAAGTAACAGTTTTACAGCCAATCAACAGCTATCTAATTTAGGAACAGAGGCATTTTATCCATTTTCATGGCTCCTGAATTGTGTATAATGGTTTTGAGATCCTTCCAAATATGGAATTGAGATTACAATAAATCATTAAATTTTAAAATTTCTACTTTTATTGATTTCATCCTAGAATTTTACAATAGTTTTCAACAACAACATTTTTGACGGCGCCAGCAGCCAAGCCAGCTTCAATGGAGGCAAGGCTCAGAACGTGGAGGCACCTGTTTACATCCAAGCCTTTGAGGTGGGTAACAAGGAAGCTGACCTGTTACTGACCCCCAACCCATATGGCTTTGACTTGTTTGAGAGTCACTTAGTGTCTAGCTCTGCCCCTGCTCCCGTACCCACCCCTGCACAAGCTGCCCACCAACCAACCAATCAGGATGGCAACCTTGATTTGGAACATCTTCCTGCCACCAGCCAACCTGCCCCCCTACAGCCAATCAGGCTTCAGCTCCCGCGGCCCAGCGCCCCAAGCAACAAATCATCACCGCTCAAATTCTTCAGGAAATTGTGGCACTGAACCTGCAGGGTCTGTCCTGGGATCAGATAGTAAGCCAATTACAATTTACCCAAGCTACTGTCATGCAGGAATTCAACAACCTGATGAACAGGGGGAATCTGATTGGGACAGCCAAAGAAGGCCCATGAGTCCCAAATCAATGAGGCATACCCAATTATGCTTGACCTCCTGCAGCAGGACCCCAAGTCTCCCTTGACCCAGGTCCAGAAGCAACTTGCGCACCATGGCATTTGGGTGTCTGAGCGCATGGTGCAGCTCTGGATGTATGGGAAGGTGGCTTTATTATGGGTTCTTACCATTTTTGCCGGCAACCAATGGGATGGCGCTGAGGATTCCCCGTATGACACTGCCATCAAATCAATCCTGGTCCAATGCCTGACTAGTATAACTGATGATGTCATGTTCATCTTCTATTATAAGCTATCAATAGCTTTTGATGATTTTGGCAAGCAAGAAAGAGCCGCCACTCAAAAAGGAAGGAAGAAGGTCAAGAAGGGGACTTTCATTGGTGCGTTTCTGGCTGTTTCAGCCAAGGGTTTTATCTACTATCAGAAAAACCCAGATTTCATTGATGGCAACTTGTACAGCCATATCCTTGGTGGATTACTCAACTCCTGGGATGGCTCAAATTCCAAGTACTGGGTTTTCTTGAGCCACCAGATGGAGGGTAGCTCCACTGCCCTTGAGGCCATCCAGGAACGCGGGCACCAGGCCTCAGTCTACCCCGCCAGCCATGCAGACATCCATCTGGCTGATGTTTTCTTATTCAACATGGGATCCACATTACGGGAGCACCGCCCTCAGGCTTTCAACGACCTCTATCTTGGGGTCCTTGACCACAATTTTCTCTTTGGCCACCAGATGGTGGCTGACTTGTTTGCGCAAATGGTTTTCCATGTGAACATGGGCAACCAATCATGGAAAATAAGCGCCTCCCACCACGTGCCACTGCCACCTACCAGCCCATCTAGCCAATGACAGACAAGGAATACACCAAGTTGTATATGTCAGCCATCACGCACAATCCTCCTGCCTTCACCCCTGCCACCAACACCCCTCACCCGCAAGCCCAAACCACCCAATTCCAGACCCCCCAGGCCAGCACCGCCTCTACGTCTTCCTTCCCAGGTTATTCTGCCTCATAGGCATCACTCTCCCCTGCCCCAATAAACCCCTGTCACCAAACATTTTCTATTTATATTATCTTTATTTTGAATTTTAATTGTTCATTTTCTCTTTGTTTATAGTTGGTTTTATTTTTTATGTTCAGCTTATTTCTATAAAATCATATATTTACTATGTTGTGTATCTAGATCCTGAACACATTTATTTTTAGCACTTTGCACATCCCCTTGTGAAAATAATAACAACAATTTGGGTGATCAGCTAAATTTGAATTAAAAAATTATAGGTTAATTGATTTTAAGTAAAGTTGTTACTGATCCAAATTCAAAACCCTAATGATAAACTTTAAGCCAATCAGGAGCCAAGTGATAAAGTGATTGTTGTGACATAAAGGGTCATTCAATAATTCTTTGATGTATATGTGCTAATTAATATGATTGGCTGGATGTTTTGCCATTGTGTGCCATTGCTGCTGTGGCAATTTTTTGATAGACTAGTGCCCAATCAGCTACTGGGTTAGCACTAGTCCACCAACAACTTTCCACAGCGGCAATGGCATACAATGGCAAAACATCCAGCCAATCATATTAATTAGTGCACATGCGCCAAAGAATTATTGAATGTCCCTTTATGTCACAGCAATCACTTTATCACTCAGCTCCTGATTGGCATAAAGTTTATCATTAAGGTTTTGAATTTGGATCAGTGACAATTTTATCTAAAATCAATTAACCTAAAAAATTTTAATTCAAATTTAACTGATCACCAAATTGTTGTTAATATTTTCACAAGAGGCTGTTCAAAATGCTAAAAATATTATGGCAATTATGAAAGCAATGCCAACACAAAGCAAACAACACATATCAAGATAAGCGTAAAAATATACACAATGGGTAAAAAATGGGATGATGTAGTAAACGGGAAAACAAACAAGGATAAACAAAGAGGCAATAGTATCAGAATAATACTGTAAATTCAGAACCTGAACGTAAAAATGCGGGATTGTCAAATCCTTGGTCCAAATTTCAAATCACTTTTGCGGGATGGCCTTTTTTTAATTAAATTGATTTTTGTGAGTATTTATTTGAATATTTGAAAATGCAGGAACTCATAGACACTTTGCAAAGTTCAAGTTGAGCTGCATATTTCCTATGGACAAAATGAACTAACTGGAATCAGATTTGAAGCGTTCAAATCCATCAACCATTTTCATTAAGTTTACTATGTTTTTTGAAATTGCGGGATTGTAAAATCCAAGAACCAAATTTCAAATCACTTTTGAATGCCACTAGTAAACTCAGATATTAATTGCGGAACTGGAATTTAAATTGAATGTATAGTAAGCACACTAGGAACACCAACCCAAATCAAGAAGCTCCACCACAACTAAAATCAAATGAAAAATTCAATCTCATTAACCATAATTAGACATAAAAAGTTATTAAACTTTAAAATCATCCAAACCCGGAAAGTATACAATATTATTCACTTCAAATCACGGATATAGAAACTCTGCTACTATTCAAGGCTAAATCAAGAGAAAACAACTACCCACAACTAAACAAAAACTCCAAATAAATACATATTTAATATAAAATATATTTTTTATTATTTTATTTTTATGGACCGTCAATCACATTCTCAACCCGCTCCTGCACCAGCCCGCAGGGCAGCCTGTCCACAAGGGCGTCCCAGAGGGTCCAAGAACAGACCCAGAACCCAACTCAAGGGGAGTCATGCCAATACACAGGCCTCCCAAGGTGTCATTGCCAGCCAACCACCTCCTGCGTCCCAGGCCCAATCAACCAGCTTGAATCCCAGGCAGAAGCCACTCTCAAGGCCTACCACAAAAGTCTCCTACATCAGGGTCACCGGGAACACTGAGGTTACTTACACCTCCACCGTGTATCCAGTTGTCACCCGGCCCCACACTCTTGACTCAAGAGTTGCTACTTCCTGCCCCCACGTCTTTGATACCTCCTATGAGCCATTGGCCACCACTGAAGAGCCATCTGCGCCTGTATTGTATGCCACTATTGACGGCGCTAGCGCAACCAAGCGTGATCCCACCTTCTATACAAAGGTCCCCATCCCCTGTGCTGAGCCTGGTAGCCAGGATGCCGTGGTACCTGCCAAGGGCCGGCGTCGGTTGACAGATAGTGAGCGTGAAGCTCTCCTCAACTGCTTAAACAGGGGAATGGTGGTTTGGGATATTGCGTCCCGATTTGGTGTCACGGTCAGGTACATTGCCAACATCAACACCAAGTATGGCAACACCAGGCAAATTGCCAAATCTACCAAGGCTAAGCGGCAGCCAAAACTCTTGCAGCCTGTGCACATTGACGCAATCAAGCAGTGGGTAGCCAGGGATTGCCACCTGGACAGGCTTGCTGTCCAATCAATGCTTGCCACAGAGTTTGGGCTTTCTGTTTCTAAAACCCTTGTTTACAAAACAATGGTTGATTTGGGCTTCTCTTGGAAGGTGCTCGGAGTTTCTCCATACAACATAAATAGTGAAAAGACCTTCGAGGATTGATACATTTATGCCAAGACATATCTGGCACTAAAGGAGACTGGCAACGTACAGTTCTTCTACATCAACAAATCATTGTTTTTCTCCTCACTCAAGTCTAGGCATGGGTGGGTCAAGAAGGGGTCCAAGGACGGAGTAGCCCATTGTGCAGCTGTCCGTTCCCAGACCTATTCCATGGTTGCGCTTCTTGGTCCTCGCAGGTTGGACCAATACCAAATGATCAAGGGTTCCCATAACAGCGGGACTTTTTCTTGATTTTCTCCTAGTTGTCAAGGATTACCTTTGGATAAATTACAGCGGCACAACCAACATTGTTGTGCTTGATAATGTTGGGCTCCACAAAGTGGATCTGGTTGTGTCTGAGTTCCCGCCAATTGATAAAAATAGCCATTCTTCCAGCCACCGCCTTGCAGACTGCCCAATGAGACTCCTCTTCCTCCCCCCATATTCCCCATTTCTTAACCCAATTGAGGAGGTCTTTGGGTGGATCAAGAATAAGGTGAAACAAGGCCTCCCTCAGGACACCAAGGATTTCTTCAACATTCTTGAGATCAGCCAATTTGCAATGCCACCCGATGTGGCGGCGGCTTTTTACAAGCACTCGGAATCCTTCCTCCCCAAAGCCCTGGCCTCCAAGCCAATCAGATAAATGGGCGCCCCGGTTTTATTTGTTTTTATTTTTATTTATTTTGTTTTTATTAGGACTCAAATTATTATTTATATATAATAATGTGATGTTTGATTGTATTATAGACATTTAAGAATACTAGAGAAGGTAAGTAAAATTAATTATACTAGATAAGAGGGAATTATTTTTATATGATGCACTGAATATTATTGGCTTTTGTGGTAACAAATAAATAAATAATAAAAAAGATAGAAAAAAATAGTTTATTTAAATAATTGTGAATCATTTTGATACTTTGACTTTTCTAAGCCACAAATTGGACCTTGCATGTCATCATCTGCTCCTTGGTATTTCAGTGCCACTGTAGCTACACAACACGGCAACCAATGATTTTTATGTATTCCTTACTAATTTGTACTTAGGAGGCAGTTCAAGTATATTAAATATGTTTATTAAATCATATTACAAGGGAAAGATAATTTGAGTTGTAAACAATCATTTGTTTAGAACAATAGTGGAGCAGGCTGCATGATGCGGATAAATTCAATTCTCCATGTTTATCTTTGTGATAAATGTACCCATAATCGACAAGATAATAAATAATAAATAAAAACATTTTTAACTTATTTTTAAATATTCACGTGGTTGCAACTTTAACTATTATCTTGTAATATATTTAGATATATTAATACTATAATTTACCTACTAAAAAGTAAAATAAAAAATAAAATTTAAAATAAAAATATAATTAAAAATCTTAAAAGTTTAATAGTAAAAATTAAATATTCAAAATACACCAATTTTTTATTTAATCGTGATTTATTCAACATTAAAATATTAAATATTTTTAATAGTAAAACATTTAATATTAAAATATATAATATTAATATTAAATGTTTACTATTAAATATTTTAATATTAAATATTTTAACAGAAAATATTTTAATCAAATATTTTACTATTAAAATTTTACAAGTAAAATTCTAAAATAGTGAAGTATTTAGTATTAAAATATTAATATTTAAATTTTAATATTTAAAATAAAATAAATTAAAAATAAAAAGTTTTTTTTGCAAGGGAAAATTATTTATTGGGGGAATGCGAGTTGCAAGGGGAATGTGTTTATTCCGGGGAATTATACCCCAAAATTGAATTTTCAGCTAATGCATCTAATTGGGACCACATACTCTTCTGTATGTGGTGGATGACTCTGGCGCTGATTGCTAGGGGAGTGGCGCTCAGCACCCCGGTGGTGGCCAAACGTCTTATAAAAGGCAGACAGGTGAGGGAATCAATTAGCAGGTTTTTTTAAGGGGGCACATAGTACCCGTATAGTGTTGCCAATGTGAATGAATCATAGAGGACATGCTCAACTGTCCTGTATCCCTGTGGTGTTTTCTGTCTGTCGAGGGCTACGCGGCATATATCAAGCTGTATAGGTACATCTTCTAATTTTTTCACGTTTGCTTTCAGTATGCAATGGAGCAGGATTCCCAGGTACATCGCAACATGGATCCTTTGCGAGGTATATTTCTCCGAGAACATGCATAATTTTTTGAATGTTTGTATTAACCTACTTATATAGGACGTTTGGTTGAACTTGAAGAGGGTAACGGGGGGCGCCTGACTTGAATCTGCCCCCAGGCCTTGGCAAACAATATCATTAAAGGTTTAAAACTATTCATGAGGACTGCATCCCCGACTTTATTTGATAGAGCCTTAAAAATTTCATTAAAAATTGCTGATTTCAGATATTCATTTCCTATTTGAAAATTGGCCTTTATTAAACTTTTTTTGTATTTGTTGATATTTGAGAATGGGAACCTTTGAATGCTTTCATATATGTATTCATTGAAGTTCAGTTTCAAATCCCCGCAAATTTCATTGATTTCTTTTATTTTGATTGCTGATCCTAATTTGTAGGCTTCTCTTATCCATGGCAAGCACCCCGCGGGTGGTTGATTTTCCCTGATTTGAGCTTCACTATTAAAAAACATATTCATATTCTGCTGAACTATTTTATTTATTTGATTTTTATTTATTTGTTTTATAGGGGCCACCAGAGGCTGGTAGCCCCCATAAAACCAGCTTGGTATAAAAGCCGCCACTTCCGCAACCTCATCCCCATCCCTGGTGATGACTAAAATAAATATAAGTTAAACATAAAAGACTTACTGATTGTTTCCCCTGTGGCCCCCTCAGCCACAGGCGCCATATTGGCAAACTTCATGAGCGTTGGATGCTCTTCATTAATTTTCTTAGGCTTAATTTTTCTTATTCTTCTTGCAACTTGTGCTTCCTCTTGATTTTCATTTGATAAAGCTTCTGTATTTCTTGATGCGCTTCTGCTTCTTTCTTGTATTTCATTTCCATCTGTTTCCATTTGGTTGGTTTCCTCTTCATTGGTGTTGATTTCCTTTTGAATTTCTATTCCTTCTATTAGTCTGATCTTCTCATTGTTTTCTTTGGCCCCCTGCCAGAACTCCCACAAATTGTATCCCGTGTTGTTGAACTTTAGACTTGATAAAATAGTTCCCTGTAGATTAAGTAATTTTTCTTTATTTCTTTCATCTATAATATTTCCCAATTTTTTCAGAGCATCTTCTTTTGGTTGGATCAGTGGCTGGCCCTTGTCCCCTAGTTTTCCTGTCACTATTTCTCTGATGTTTTTCTCAATTTCAACAACCTTTTGCAGGTGAGCTTCTAATTTGTTGATTAAGTTATAGATTGATGACATTTTGTTTGAATTCCATCAAAAAACTGGCTTTTATAGTACTATCTTTGACGCATACATATTTTTGTCATCATCATTAATAAATTGAAGACAATAAACGTAAATATTGCATTAGAAGATTACAATTAGATGTCAACTATTGATATTTTGATATTATGTGCATAGCTCAATGCATTTTATTTAATAAAATTCATTGTAAATGAGGCCTTTTCATTTTAATTTATTTAAATTGACTGTGTTTATATTACAGAGCCATTAACGCTTAGTACAAATATTAATAATTAGTGCATTTTACAGCCTGTATATTTACCTATTGGTAATAATTCTGTAAACTTTTCAGTCAGATTTTGTGAGGTAATAATAATGTAATGTGTTAATAGATTACTGTTTATTGTCATTAATTGGCTGATTTTCTTTGATGTGGCAATTGTGCATTTTCTGATGTTTACGCACTAGTATCCAATTGGTTGGCTTCACATCCAATTGCACAGGCAATAGGAAAACAAGCCGCCACCCCAAGACTGGATGTGGTCGGGGTGGCGGCTTGTTTTCCTATTGCCTGTGAAATTGGATGTGAAGCCAACCAATTGGATACTAGTGCGTAAACATCAGAAAATGCACAATTGCCACATCAAAGAAAATCAGCCAATTAATGACAATAAACAGTAATCTATTAACACATTACATTATTATTACCTCGCAAAATCCAACTGAAAAGTTTACAGAATTATTACCAATAGGTAAATATACAGGCTGTAAAATGCACTAATTATTAATATTTGTACTAAGTGTTAATGGCTCTGTAATATAAACTTAGTCAATTTAAATAAATTAAAATGAAAAGGCCTTGTTTACAATGAATTTAATTAAATAAAATACATTGAGTTATGCACATAATATCAAAATATCAATAGTTGACATCTAATTGCAATATTCTAATGCAATATTTACGTTTATTGTCTTCAATTTATTAATGATGATGATGATGAAAATATCCTCAGAAATAAGTATATGTTACCACATCAAATGTACAACATTCTTTACACACAGAAACTTATAACAATGTAAAAAAGTATTATTAATTATGAACTGAAAGAAAAAATCAATTTTAATAGTAGTCACCAAGAAAAGATTTATTTACTAATCAAAGGACGGGAAGGGGAGGGAATGGGCAGAATGAATATCACCTTCATCTGCGCCTATGAAAGGGAGGGCATCAGAGATGGTGGGGAGGGAATGGGTGGTGGCTTGGGAGTCAGGGTTGGAAGGCAGGTGGCTTGATCTTGATGGGGGGTTGGGGAGGCAGGGTCTGTTGACTGGGGAGGGGCAGCAAGAGCGGTTTGCTTCAATTGCTCAAATTCTTCTTCTGTCACATATGCAGGCTTGACAAAACAGATGGAGTGGCGTGGGGGGAGGCGGGGGTCCTTTCTGGACTTATCACTATCACTTGCATAGAAGATGATGAGATCAAATAAGTCCTGGACAGATGCATAAGGGAAAAGCTTATAGCCTATATCAATTTGGGTGCATAGTTCATTGTAGGTGGCAGGCTTTAAGCGCCTGAGGGCAGAACCAAAATTGTAAAGACATACATCTTCAAGATGCATGTTGGCGTAGTTGATGGGGTAGGATCAGCAGGTATGCCCTGCAGCCCTGATTTCTTGGGTAGCTCATTCCCACTGCTTCATCTCTGCACTCAGTACAACTGTGTGCACAGCGTTTTGGGCGGCCCACTCCTCCAGCATGTCCTTGAGCTCCGTCTGGAAGGCATACCCATCTGCGGTGTTTGATATTGCCAAGTAATAATAGACGCCCAATGGGGAAACTGCCAATAAAACACTGACAAACCAATACAAGATTGGGCCGCGCTTGTACACGTCAGATTGGATGTGCTTCTCTCCAAAGTCTTGGATACTGGCAAGATCTTAGCATACAACAGGAATATTACGTCATTACGGGCCCTCATTGCCCTTCCTTTGATAAAATTAATAATTGTTGAATTGTAGGGGTTGATATCCACCAAAATGAGGCCACTGAGAACTTGATTGAACAAGATTCTAGCAGCAACCACAACTCCGTGCATCCATGAATTCACTGTTCTTTTGTTGGTGAAGATGCTGTGGAGTCCCAACTGGAGACGTACCTGGACCAGGGGCATCTGCGGGTCACGTTCCATAATGGCCATCATGAGAGGGTGGGCTTTTTCACCTTTGGTCGAGATACAAGCACCAGTTGGGGTCTTCTTGGCGGGGGGCACAGTTGGCGTGGGCTCGCAGGGTTGCAGCCACAGTGGAATTTGCAAACCCCATTGCGGCTGCAATTTCCCCGAGGGACATAAGCTTCCCTTGCTTTTCAACCATTTTGAGAACAATCTCCAGGGTGATCAATTTTCTTCTGCGTCTTGCAGGCTGATTGGCTGGGGGAGGGACGTGTCTATCTCAGAAACTGGTTGATGCCATCTGATTGGCTGTTTTGGGGTTCTGGGCTCTCTGAGTGACCCCATGGCTCAAATGGCTTGTTCCAGATGCCATCGCTGATAAGGGATTTGGTTAGCAGCTGCCTGTGCATGATGGGCAAACAGGGCCATGCATGAGGACACAGGAGAAAGAACACACTCCTGGGTAGTGCTTGCGGAGGGGCCTGCGGGTTGGGAGTGGCCATAGACAGAGGCTTCACCGTTAAGAGACCCAGCGTAGCCCTGCATGATTTTGTCAAGGCCAGGGAACAGCTTGTTGACTTGGTTGGTGTTGGAAGAAGACATAATAAAAATTTATTAAAATTTTAAACTCAAGAAGAGGAATGTATATTTTAGTCAATTTTATTGTTAAATATGTCAATTTTGTGAATATTACGCTCTAAATTTTGGCTGTCCTAAAATGAAATAGGGTGAATTTTGAGAATGCCTGTGCTTTCTAAAAGAATCAGCACAAATCAACTCTAGATCCTTTAACATCCTTTTTGAGACACCCATAAATTATATTTATTTCAAATTCATTGCAATTTTGATTTGAAACTTGGTTCTTGGATTTGACAATCCCGCAATTTCAGATTCATTAATTTTCACATGATTTCTATGATTTGTTTGAAATACAGAAAATCACAAATTGTACATTAGAATCCCGCATTCCTGATTCATGTATCCCGCATTTGTTTGCTGAGTTTTGTCTTTTGTTAGTTGAGTTATCTGCTCAAGAGATTCAAAATTTGCCAATTTAAATAAACCAAAAAAATCAAAATAAATGGTTGATTTTATTAAATATTTTATTTTTCACTCAGCTGAGTTGCCCAGAAAAGTGATTTGAAATTTGGACCAAGGATTTAACAATCCTGCATTTTTACGTTCAGGTTCTGAATTTACAGTACATATTTTATTGGGATGAAAGCTATAAAAACATATGGAAAGGTTAGTAAAAAATCAATGAGAGAATTGGAGAAGCTTTTGAAGGATCTTGACTCTGCAATTGCAGAGATCAAAGAAATTGACCGCAAGGTCAAAGCAAGAGTTAAGTCTGCCATCCTTGAAGGGGACAAAATAGACAAGGTGTCCGCAAAGGCCCTTATGACCAAAATACCAGACACCCCAGAGAAGACAATCAAGCTCTTACTAAATATTCAAAAAACTGTGATTGAGGGCCTCCTGTTCAAGTCATTTTCCCTCTCCGCACCATCTGTCAGGACAGATGACCCTGAAATGTATTCCCATCTCAAGCCAGCCAAGCACGCCAGGAAAGAGGACACAGAATTGCCTGCTCAACTTCTTGCGCCAAGAATGGCCAAGCTGGCCAAGGCTGCAGGCAAGGAAGAAACACAAGAAGGTAACCTAAAAAAAATAAAAAAATAAAAATTTGTAAATACTTACCTTTTTTTCTAGAAAATGTAGACAGTGAACTCCGCCGGGTCCTGGTCCCTTTTGTCCCCCCACCTTCTACGCCAACTACGTCACTCATGTGGCCAAGCAGCTGTATCTGTTCCCCCTGTCTTGCGGGAGCTGGAGGACCGCATCCATAGTGTCAGGATTCTCCTTTATTATTTTAGCTGCTAGTATTCTTCCTTGGACACCAACTTTAATTTTGAAGTCATATATTCTTGGTTATTTTTCACTTAATGGCTTTCAAAACATTTCCTTATTTTTGTCCTCTTGACTGGCTAAATTCTATCTATTTAAGGGTTAGTTTCAATTTCAAAGCTTACTTTGATTCATGGACAATTCTCAAATTACATATCTATATGTTAGTTTAAATTAATTAAGTCCAAAGTCAAATTACCTTTTTTTTGCCTGCTTACGCCAGCACTTTTGGACCAGGTTTTTCCCACTCTGCTGCCTTCTTTTTGCTTTCACACGTCTACTAAGCAACCACTGTTCCCCTTGCCATCCCCTTTACTTTGGTGTTTAACCTTTTAAGTTTAAACTGCAGGAAACATGTGCTTTTGTTTTGTTTTCTCAACACCAAGCTCACCTAACCAATCTTGGTTAGCTCTCTCACCTAAATTCTGCACCTCACAAACCAAGTGAAATAAAAAAGCTTGGGTTTCCAATATTAACAGTAAGTTGAGATTGTTTGACTTGCACCCCAAAAAGGTAATTGTTAGGTTTTGTGGCTTGTGTTCTTCTTCAATTTTAGTTTTAGTTTTAATCTTTGGTCCCATGATTCCTTTTGACTTTATTCTTCACCAGTTAGGTAGTTTTTATAATAGCACACACAATTTAATTGTTGATAGCTTTAATCCTCCCTCTAGTGCAGACCATTTACCAGACTTAGAGATTGACTTTTTAACCTAATCATCTGTCATTAAGACTGGTCTCTATTTTATCTTCTTAGGGTTAATAAATTGTCTTAGTCCTTATTTCACCTTGTATAAGCTTTTAGGAGCCTTAGTTCAGTTGCTATTGCAGACCTTGCCCACCTTTTTGTATTCCACTAATATAAACATCACTGGTTTAAAAGCTTTAGTTTATAACCATCTTCCCCAGACCATGAGACCTTACACACGGGTTCTTTCCTATGTTGCGGGAGGCATTGATCGGGCTGACGCATGGCAAGGGGGCATCTAAGTGGGCAGTTACTGCCTACAAGGATGCCCAACTGGTCCGCCTGGACCCAGTATCCCTCAGTGGAGTTTACTGTGTAAACTTCATTAAGCTTGTTTGGGATGTCCTGGAGATGCTCCCATTCATGAATGTACCAGAGATGGTCTGGGCCCATGTGGCTGCTCTCTTCTGCTTTCCCAGTGGAGCACACAATATATTACCTGTTGGAGAACTTTGGGTGCACAGTGTCAAAATTGGCTGTTGCAGACGCAACAGCCGTCAAGAAAACTAAAATCCTCCTGGCAGACTTTGGGCTGGCCTGGAGTGCCAACAAGACGGGGGTCCCTTAAGCAATGGAGCTGACCTTTGCTAAAACCAAACATGAGAAAAAATAGGCGCAGTATACAATAAGCTGTGTGAGTTTACTGAAGCCTTTGCTGGACAAAGGCTTCATCTGGTGGTTTACCTGGGGTTCCTGTTTTACTTCAGGATGAGCGCTGATGTGGAGGATCTTGACGGGGTCCTCCTAGGGATTGATGAGGCCAGGCTCTCCCTGGATGGGAATAAGGTCCCCCGGGTTATGACTCAGTTGACCATGTTAGCCAGGACGCCCTGGTCCTGGCAGGAATCTAGGGGTTTGTAGCCCCGCCTGAAAAGCTGCTGCTTCACTCCCACCTCACCATCCTTCCTTTTACTAGCTGACGAGAATATTTTAACCAGGGTGTATTCACCGTTCACAGTGTGCCGGTAGAGGTTGTGTGCCACCTCCATCGCAGGGTGGGTACATACCGCTGAACCCATTATAGGTGCTCCTAATTTTTTCTATATCAGTAGACATCTTTATACTCTAGATTATTTTTAATATAATTAATTTTTTAATATTTATTTTAGCAAACAAGATTTGAAAAATATATTGTTGAAATGATTTTCATAAAAGCATAAAATTATACATTAATAAAATAAATTCTAACTTGTACATTTTATGTTTAATTTTTTAAAACTATTTTTATATTTATTTGACAAAAGTGATATAAATATATTTGTGTAATCCAGTATTGAGCATTTGGGATAACCTCAGATGGCATAATAAAATATAATAAAATAAAATGAAATAAAATAAATAAATAAATAACTTACCTCCATTGATGGTCTTGCCAAATGTGATTGTGGGCTTAGAAGCTTCTAAATATAAAATGATAATTAATAAATCTTAAATAGTAAATTAGAGAATATAAAAAAAGTTGGAAAAGCTAAGTCTTTAATTGATTGGCTGTTTGGCAAGGCACACGGGGATGAACAAATCAGTGTGGCCATAGAATTTGGCCACGGTCTCAGTTGGTAGGGTGTGGATCCTGGCCTGCAACAAATCAAACAGGTCCTTGGTCCCAGTTGGGGTTCCTTGCTTGACGACTCACTTGAGCCACCCAAAGACTTCCTCAATGGGATTTAGGAAGGGCAAATAGACAGGGAGGAAGAGAAGACGCTTATTTGCCGTGGCCAATTGCTGGGGGGCCACTGCAATGCTTGTGTCAATTGATGGAAATTCTTCAAGAATATCAGCCACTTTGTGGAGACCAACGTTGTCCAACACAATTATGTTGGTGAAGCCAGGGCTTGTGCACCTCAGGTGCTCCTGCACCAATTGGAGGAATGATAAAAAGGTCATGCTGTTATGCAAACCCAATATCATTTGGTAGAGCTCAACCCCCTTTGGACCAAGGAGAGCCACTATTGAATGGGCTGTGGCGTGGACTGCAGCACACTGAGCCATCCCGTCATTTGAGCCTTTTGGTACATAGCCATACTCATTCCACATAGACAAGGCAAATGCTATTTGTTAATGTAATAGAATTTGACTGTCCCCTTGGCTTTGAGGGCAGTGTACGCCTCTGCATATTTTTTCCGGGTCTCAACATTGGCTGGGCTGTTTCTGTTGCAGGGAGATACCCTGAGCTTTTTCCAGGAAAATCACATTTCCTTCACAAGATGGTAGTAAAAGGAAATCAAAGCCTCAACCCCAAAAGTAGATTTGACCATGGCCTGAATATTTGCCAGCTCAAGATGGCAGTCCCGGGTTATCCACTGGCAGATTGCCCATTTGTGCTCCTTGGTGAGCATGGTAGAAACACATAAGGATTTCTCCGCGGCAAGGACTCGGCCAGATTTGATGAATTTGTGGAAGGTCTTGCTGGTGTACTTGGTATCCACTCCAACAATGGCTGTGGCTGCCTTGTAGTCATCAGATTCATGCATTAGCTTGATCAGGATGATGTGTTTGATATCTGGGATGCACTTCTGAGCGGGATTAGTAGGCTCAGATCAACTGGGATCCTGATTGGTGACAGGATTGCAAGGCATGTGCACCTTGTTGTAGAAGGCTGCAACCTTTTTTAACACCAGCTGTCTCTCATCAGTTTGATAGAACATGGGCTCCTTGTCATCCTCCTGATTACCATCACTGACGTAGGGCTTGTAGCTAGTACCAAGTACAGGTTTCACCTTCTCTAGCATGGCTGACGGGACTGACTCTTGCATGTACAAAACGTTGAACACATATTAAGTAAGTTCTACCTCCTTGTCTCTAACTTTCTTGGTGAAGGTAACCTTGGTGGGCTTCCAGGTCAGCTTGGGGACCCAAGGGTTTATGCTCTGCACCCTAGAAGCTTGTGCTCCTCAAACCGGCTGTGCAGTGCAGCGTCACTATGGAACTCTCCTCTCCTGTCTCCTCCTTGAGTAGGCATTTGTGTTGCACTAACTTTGTTTTTTGACCCGCAGGGCAACTGCAACCGCAGCGCACAATGGGTGTAATGGTACTCTGTTGCTGTGCTCCTTTCATTTTATAATTTAATAAAATATTAAATAAATTTCAATTAAGCTACTCCCTAATTTTAATTTTTTCTTTTATCTGAATATGGATATTTAATTAGAGTTTTTCCCACCCAATATCCCAATTATAGATTTTTTATTTCTTAATTAGTTGTTTCTGGTTTTACAACGCCCATTTTAGAATACCCAAAATAATTTCCACCCATTTCCCCAGATTTTACGCCAAATTAAGCACCCAACACAATATTTTTAAAATTTATGTTTCAGATCTTGTGTCTTATCATATATAACCGCTCAAGTTGTAGGAGAAATTATTTACATATGTTTTGCTTGGAAGAACTTACCTTCTTTTAAGTCCAATGAAAAATTGACAACAAATACCAAAATCCTATAAAATAGTTTGGTTTAATGGTTAATGCTGCCACTCAAAGGGGTTGTTGGACACTTTGAAGTGTCTCACAGCATCCCTTCCTGTGGCAGTGTTAATAAAAGTAAATATATATATAACTGGACTTAATTTAGTCATGTTTGCCTAGAAGGTAAGAGAGTCAAAAATGATATAAAACTTTACTAATAATGATTGGAGCTTAGAATGCTTTCATCAACTATTATTGGTCAATCCAATCTATTTTGCCACCAAACAGATAAGATTAGATTTACTAAGCTAAGGTAAGCCATCACTAAACACAGTAGTAACTTTTCAATTTTAACACTGTAAATTTACTTCAAAATAAAGGTAAGCTTCAAAATATATATATAATATTAACTGTTTTAAGCATAGTAGATCAGGGATTTTAAAGGTAAGAATGTTTTTAAAAGTTTGAAGCTAACATTAATTTAAAAAGGTATTTAAAAAGGTAATAAGTTTGTTAAAAAAACTAATCAGTTGGAGATTGAAATCAAAGCTGAATTCAAGTAAGCATTTCACCCAATTTACTAACCTCCTTTCTTTTTAAAAGGACCTCCACCCCAAAGAAGATTAAGTTTAGGTAAGCTTCTTTACCTAAATTAACTAGCCTAGATTAAAAAACCAGATTTTTGTCCTGAAGTAGATCTTGGGTTGGTAAGTATTGTTTTGATTAACTAATATTTTTTAGCCAAGCTTCATTTCAGGTAACCATTTCACTCAAACTACTAACCCTCCTCTCTTTTAGGTTGACTTAGTTTACAGCAGATCTTGGGGTGGGTAAGTTATTTTCACCAAATTTACTAACCTGGATTAAGAAAACCCAGATTTTTGCCCTGAAGCAGATCTTGGTTTGGTAAGTGAATTTGCTAATTAATAGCATTTTTTTAAAAAATGCTCAGTTTTCGCTGCAGCAAATCTTGAGCTGGGTAAGCTTTTTACTAACTTACTAACCTTTTTATAAAAACGCACAAAATTTCCCCCTGTAGCAGATCATGGATTAGGTAAGTCATCTTTCCAAACTACTAACCTTAATTTCAAGCTCCAGATTTCTTCCTACAGCAGATCCTGGGGTGGGTAATTTTTTAGATTAAACAGATATTTTACTAAAAAACTGTTTATCTAAATTAGTTTTTTTGATCCAACTAGCTCTTTTTTACCCAAATTCAACTTTTTACTATTAAGGTCTTATTTGACTTTATTTGTTTTAAACTTTCATTAGCTGTATCTTTGTTTTTAAGTTTTTATTTTATTTTTATATGATTAATAAATACTAAAATGCATATTTCAAAGTTACTTAGTTTTAAGTTCTCTACCAAGAAAATATAATTTGCTTAAAAACTTCTAATTAATCTTCATATTTTAGGTGTTATAGTCATGTTTTGTCTTATTATAAAAAAATCAAGAGTGTCCTGACTCTACTTAAAATCTTTTTCACCCAAATAGAACATTTATAATAATTTCTATTTCACCCCCATATGCAAAACTTTAGCACCACATAAACTACTTTAAATATCATATATAGTAGCTACTATAGATCTTTTAACTTTCATCTGCTCATAAAATTAGAGGGTTCTTTTTTAAAAACGACCACCATAATTAATTAAGTTTCTGAGATAACAACAATATATTAGAAATTCATAAATAATCAATTTTTAGACCATACTACAATGGCTTCATTTTATGATGTTTTCTGCTAAAATCAAAAACAATAACTTACCAGAGGGTACTGAACACACAAAAATAAAATGCAATCAAATCAAATGCTATGAAGATGAAATAACAACACATTAGATTACTAAAAAGATCTACAAAATTAAACATTATCTTATCAAAAATAGGAAATAATGATATCAAAAATCAGAGTACCACATAGAATTACATATATGTAAAAAGCAATTGATATCAGTATGTTAATAAATAAAATATGCAGTCACCAACAACTAAAGACTGTATCTTAGTAAAAAGGTGTACTATAAAAAGAATATATTAAGCCTATAAACTACAAAATAATTGTTCAGGAAAAAAAGAGCTTTTTATACCATGTACTTGATCTTTATTAATATGGGTATTTTAATGTCCATTGGAGTTCAAAATATATACTGAAAATAAAGAATTTAAAAGGGCTGCAGTTTCACAATGTAGATAAAAATTCAGTACTTTTTCTCAGCTGTTGAGATAGAGAACCAAAATCAAGTGCTGAGCACACAGAAATTTATGCACAAAACAAATCTTAAGTGGGCTAATTTTATTTTTAACATGTATAAATTGTTGATTTTTTATGTGAGAAAATTTGGTGTTCTATGCTTGGGTTTGTCTGTGTATCTTGACAGCTCTTAAAAGTACTTTAATTAATCTCCAATCTCTTAAATGTCAAAATATAATGCATAATTAAAGGTACAAACCTCTAATAAAGCCTTGATAATAGTATAAAAGAGTATTTACAAAGCATACACCCATACTTCTCTAATGAAAAGTATCAATTATAATAAAGCTATCAATTTTATATTAAAAAAACACTTTAGTTATCATTAAATCATCTTTTAACAACCAGAATAGTAAATAAATTTAAAAAAGACATGCTAAACTACCAAAAAGGTATTTCTGCTAGAAAAAGAAAATCTTTTAACAACCAGAATACTAAATAAATTTAAAAAAGACATAATAAACTACCAAAAAGGTATTTCTTCTAGGGAAAAAGAAAAAGATAACATTTTGAAGCTGTGAATAATAGAGCTGAGTTAGCATAGCTTTTTTCTTTTGGTAGCCTGCTCACCGCTCAACTATATACTCATTAGGTTTCTGATATTTTTCATTAACAAATCTATATAATTTTACCAACAAACCACAAGGAGGCTGCATCTTTAAACATGTTTTTACTAGGTATGAGACCAGGAATGCATTATAGCAGGCTGACATCACCCCTGGGGTTCACTCAAAAGATTTATGATAAAGATCATTAAAAAGCCAAAAAAATTTAAAATTTAAAATCCAAAAAATATAACTTTACACCTCTCTTTGATAATAGTTTTTTCCAGCTATAACTGGAAACACAAACCAGCAGGCTGCCGTAAAAGAGTGAAGCTGAGTGTAGCACAGCTTTGCTCTTTTGGCAGCCTATCTGAAACACCTTTCCTTTTACCAGATATAGTATAAGATAAAGATTTAAAAGTTAGCTAATCTAAAAAACAAAAAAAATCAGCTAGGATACCTGGACGCGTACCCAGGTGGGATGCCATAAAAGGGCAAAGCAGGCGTAGCTCAGCTTTGTTCTTTTGGCATCCCGCCCGCCACACCACACTTGTTTTAGATACCTTGGTATCATTCTTGATTACAATCCATTGCACACATTGAGTGAGTGATTTTGTTTACATAGTGAGTTGCTATTGTGTTTTGTTTTTGGATTGAGTTTTGACACACTGTTCTTGGGCGTATTTTGTCACTAATTCACATAGTAAACATATGTACACCAAAAGTCAACTCACACCATTTGTTTGTGAGTCCATGTATTTTGGATTATATTTTGAGTGGTTTTGCTTTGCGCGTGAGCACTTCTTTGCTGTGTTGACCCATTTCACCCATTAACGCCAAAAATCCCTGTTAACAGAGTGTATATTTTAACCTGATAGTTGGATTTCATTCAAATCTGAAATCATTTTGTTTAAATCTGAGGTATTTTTGGTTGTCGCCATAGCTTTTAAAACTACTGTAACTGAGGTGTGTTTGGTCTGAGCCAAGCACAAAGACACCACATGTACACTCATTCTGACTGGCTCTGTTGCTGGGATGCGTCCATTTTGGTATAAAAATAAAATAAAATTAAAACAGTTTATCTATATAATTTATTTATTTTAATCTTTATCTCTTCATATATAGTAGCATGAAATCTTTTAGTCACTACTGTTTATTTTAAATTAGGTTTTTAGGTTTCTATATTAATTATTTTTGGTTGTAAATGTGCACTGTTGATCATGAGTTTGGATAAATTTGATATCTTTATTGATTTTAATCCCAAAACAGACACTCATAATATTCATTTCCTTTTTGTACTGTAGATTCATAATCTAAAGGTAAAAATGCGGGATGGTCAAATTGTTTTTGTGTGAACTCACCAACTTACTGGAATACTTTTCATCATTTTATATAAAAAAGTAAGTTTCTCTGGGATGAAAATTAATCCATTAAGTTGGTGAGTTTATGCAAAAACAATTTGACAATCCCGCATTTTTACCTTTAGGTTCTGAATTTACAGTATTCTAGATAGCATTCCTAATTAGGACAAGTTGGTAACAGTATTATAGATTCATTCATGTGTTTTGATATTTGATATTTACATTTTCTGTTTCTGTTGCTACTGGGACTTTTTGTTGGATCAAGTTTGTAACTTTTGTGACTGAGTTTCATGAGTTCACCAAAAACATATTAAACATAGTAGATGTGTTATGTGACTAAAATCATATGTTCTAGTGTTTGGTACACTTGTTGTTGAATTGTTAAGCATTTGTCTCCAGTTTGAATAGGTCGTTGTATGACTAGACTTTTTTGCCAAATAGCGCTCATTTTCTGTGAAATTATCTTCTATTTAGATCTATCAAGTTGAAATAGGTTTTGTGGCTAAGTTTATGTGTTATAAACTGAATAATATACGTTTATCTCAACAGGTTTGAAAACTACTGTATTTACGCAAGTTCTGTACTTAGATACTTTTATTTATAGAGTTAAAAGAAAGTTTTTAGCAGCTGCTTTCAGTCTTCTTGATCCAACTGACATTGCTCACAAATATGTTTAACTTTAATGTCTAAAGCTAGCAATGCTACTTAAATAAGAGTATTTTATTATAGATGCCTTTATTTTGATTGTATTTGCCTTATCATTATAAAGATCTCTATCTTAAAAGCTACTTTTTTCTTAATTACCAAAAATCAAAACCATAAGAACTAAAAAATCACTTTAAAAAAGTATATTTGAATTGAGATGACTTTTATTCTTGAGCTTTTGCTATAAATCAAAAGGATAGATGTCTTAGGAAAGTTGAACTCAGCCAATTTGAGAACAATCAAATTGTTTTAGGAGATGTCCAAAACTAACTCAAAAACTGCTAAAAAATGAAAGTTATAGGCTGATAAGTGGAATTTAATGACAACAAAATAATAATTTTAGATTTACAGTAGAAAACAAGCATATCAAAAAATTATATAAAAACCTAAATCAAACATACATATTTCAGTTAAAAAAGAGTACTATATGGTTATATTATAGACTATATAAGCTAAGCCAAAGATAAATATATATTTATATCATATGCTTGAATTTTTAATAAATGTGTTGATTTGTCCTTTGAAATTAATAAAATGTTATTGAAAATAAAAATCATTTCAAAAGAATTGTAGTTTCAAGATAACTTAAGAGTTATTCAATCTCCCATCTCTTATATGTCAAAAGTATAATCCATAATAAAAGTATAAAATAGGACCTTGCTGATAGTTTAATAGAGATAGTTGCACACCATCTCTTTTTACCTCTCTAATTTAAGTTGCACAAACAAAACAACTATCATTTTTATAATAAAAACTATAACTTTGTGTGCCACTAAATAATCTTGGAAAACTAGAATATTTAAAAAAATTAGATTTTTTGCTGTACTAATAGAAAACATTTATGCTAGGATAACAGAAAAATACCAGTGAGCAGCTGTAAAAGGAAGCTGAGTGTAGCACAGCTTTGCTCTTTTGGCAGCCATCCTGACACATTTTCTTTTACCAGATATAAACTATAAACACATACCAGCAGGCTGCCATCATTAAATGCTTTTTATCAGCCATAAACTGGAAACACATACCAGTGGGCTGCTGTAAAAGAGTGAAGCTGAGTGTAGCACAGCTTTGCTCTTTTGGAAGCCAGTCTGACACATCTTTTCTTTTAATAGCTATAAGCTAGAAACACATACCACATGCCACCATCATTAAACGCTTTTTACCAGCTATAAACTGGAAATACATACCAGCAGGCTGCTGTAAAAGAGTGAAGCTGAGTATAGCTCAGCTTTGTTCTTTTGGCATACCGCCTGTCACACCACGCTTGTATGATTAACTTAGTCAGATTTAATACAAACTTTTCAAAATCAACCAGATTCAACTTTATTTTATTGGGCTAAACTTAAAATGATCACAAGGGGATCATTGTGAGAAGCATCTCTATATACCATTCTATTAGATTCTTTAGAATCTTCTTAAATTTTATAGACAGTCTTAGGGACTCTGCTGGTGGCATCAGGCTGGGTTTTGGGGCATCTTCTGAACAGCATGAGCCATGTTTCTTTGTAAAATCCCACACATCAGGCTTTGCATCTGTATTTTGTCTAAAAATAGCTTAGATTAATTCTCCTGATGTTTGGCCTAAAAATGTCAAATATTAAATGCCAGCAACTCAGCTGGGTGAAAAATAAAATATTTAATGTTGCAACACCTACAGCTGCTCCCTCTTGAGAAATCATTTCCCAAAGATTCAACCCATCTGTTGTAACTGTGCTGTATTAGAAGAGTTACAAGGAAAAAATCTTAGAAACTAGATGATATCTTTATTTTTATATGAGAGATTATATATTATATGTGAATCCTTTACGAGGAACCAGGCACTCACTGATTAATTGTCTTAGATGTATAAGGAGTAGCTTGATCCTGATAGTAAGTCAAGTGCTAAATCAAGTTTGCTCAGGATTTTGGTTATTGACTGTTTGTGTTTTCTTGTTTGGCAGCTCGAGTTAACTTCCACTTTTGGCTATGTGTACTAGGATAGGCAAGTTGAGTGACAAGGGGACTTTTGTGGAAAGTCTTGCCAGAGAGTCTACCCTAAATTTTTGACAGTCATTTCTGAGGCTGAATGGTTTGATTCATGAATCAGGATTCTTTCTTAGTTCAGGTCCCAACCCTTGCAACTGGGTTATTTCATCACCAGATTTCATAATCGATACAGTCAAATCCAGAGTCAACTGGAATGATTTAGTCTATTTTCCCCAGGTTTATGTACCATACCCAGTATGTTATTTGGTGGGTTGGGTTTTCTGCCGTGAGGAAGGGCTATTTAAGCTGTTATCACTCCTAAACTCATGTTAACCAAGTATATGGTTTATGCAAACACTTGGATTTCATTCTATGATGAATTGGTTTTGCTTATCCCTGCAGCTGAGAAAAGCACTGTACCATTTGAAACCCCTGACTCTGCTAATCATTATCAGCATCGGTTTAAGTAAGTTATGTTTATTTTGATGTGGTTTAATGATTGTCCCAGCAAAACAAAATTTCCCACTGTATGAAAGCTTTGCGTGAAGTTCAAGCTCAGCTTTTATGGTGGTTCTGGCCAGATTAAATTGATTTCAACCCGATTTATATCCCACCTAGGGCTGCTTCGGCCAAGCCCCGGGCAGCTGCGGCCAGTTTCTGGCTCTGGGTCACTCCCATCAAAGATTTATTTTAAATTGGTCAAATATACTAAAATTTCGTTTTAGCTATAGCTGCCTTTAGCCGGAAGCCAGCCGGGGCTGAGCCGAAGCATCCCTAATCCCACCCATTCGAAAGCCGGTTTAGATACTCTAAAGGCGAGCCAACTCGACTCGAGAATAGATTCGGAATCTGGATTCGGAATCTGGATGGGTTGGATCAAGATTAAATTTTTAGAACCTGGGCTGGTCGGTAAAGCAGCCGGAATCCAAACAGCTTAGGGCTATAGTTTTGGTTAAACAGGTTCAAGCCTTTTTTAGTGTAGAAAATAGCAGGTGGGCAGAACCTTATCGTTATTTAAAACTTTATGGGAGTTAAGGATGATTTAAGCTATAGTTTTTCGACTGGGGGTTGCGTTAGTTTGGGTGGCTTAACGCGCTGATTAAAGCCTAGTTTTTTTGTAGTCAGCCCTGCGAGATTTACGCTGAGATTTGGAATTGGACTAGTAAATAGATGTATAAAACCGAGCTTAGACTGTAAATTACTTGGTTATATGTCAAACACTCGAAAAGCTTGCTTGCTTGCTCTATCCAACAAACTATTTTGCTATCTTTTAACCAAAATTTCAACTTTTAGAGTTGTGAGTATTATCCATAGAACATAATGTCCAGCACTCGTTTCGAAACCGGTATATCCCTGGCCAAATTCTGTTTGGAAACTGCGGCTGTCGCCAAGCGTTCCCCTGCCTCTTCAAAGGCTAGATTTTCCACCCCCAACTACTATCTCGGCTCTCCCAACAACTCCCTTAATCTTGTCTTAGCTACCGTTCCCGGAGAAGGGATCCATCTTTACGAGGTAGCGCTTGATTTCCATTAGTGATATTTACCTACCCTTTCTGGTTTAGACTTCGCAATATCAACATTTGAACTCGTGGCTGGTCCCCAATGATGTGACTATTTTAGGCCCTGCCCAGCTCAGTATTGTTTGTGGAGATTCCAGCGCACTCTCCCCCAAAAAGGCAAAAAATAAGCTTCTGGCTTCGATTGTTGGCTCTGAAAGTGAGAGTGGAGTTGAATCTGAGTTGTCCTCAACCATTGACACCCAGAATTTCCAGCTCTTGGATGGTGGTTATTACCTCTATGCGCTTATCTCCAAGAAGGATGTTTGTAAATCAGCCTGGGTGTGGACGCTCAACGGAAAGAAAAATGAAATCAAAGTAGGTTTATCCCAATTGATATTTATTTTCAAGTCATTCATATTTTAACATGCGTGCCTAGTTTGAAGAGCCTGTTTTAAGCCTACAGCCTTTGGATTTTGGGACCCCTTCTGGAGGGGCCTGCGTAGTGGTCTTCAAATCAGGGAAGATTGGGCTGTATTCCGCTGATCTGACAAGTCAACTATCAACCTCCAAGTAAGACCCTTGTGCTTTATGATGTTGATACTTCTGAATAGATGTCCCCGCCCTGTTTTCTGGGTCGAAGTCTTGCATGGCAAGCATATGCCATACCTTGAATCCTCAGTGATTTCTGAATCGCAGCATTGTGTCATTGTGGCATCTCACGACAAGAATAAGTTGATCGTTCAAGCCTTTAAAATTTCCCCCGAATCCAATGAAATATCCGAAGCCGGCATCCCAGTTGTTCTAAAATCCATGCCCAACCCCAAAGATGCAGCTGTCTCGTTCTGGCCTCAAACCGGAGCCTTGTTTTATTTAAGTACATTTGAATCAAGGTTTGAAACTAAAGTCTATCTAGGCAGCGATTATGCGTTATACCGTACCCAGCTGCTGTTCGGCGGGAAACAGGAGGACCCCAAGAAGCTAGCGCTACGTAAACTGGACTCCGCGGCAACGATTGCTGCGCTTTCTTCGGATCACGTGGCGTTGCTGGCTGCCGATAAAGAGGGCGAGAATCCCCAATATAAACTCTTTTTGTGGGATACGAAGCTTTGTGCTCTTCTCTACCAGCAAACTGTTGGTGAGTTGGTTCCTCCTTCCAAGTCTCAATGTGTCGCTCATGTAAGGTGATGTTTGAATATTGCTAATCTTTAGCTCGACAAGACCCACGACCAGCTTATTGTTTCGGTGATGACTCAGGGAAGCGAAGCAAAGACAGAGATTCTTCTGTTCCCGTACCACTGCCCTGCCAAGAGTTCCTTACTTGACTCCCTGAATAAGATGGCTTCTACCGTGCCCTATCTAGCGTCAGACGAGGGAACTAAGTTTCAAGCTCCTCCCTCTGCCCTGCCGCTCGCGGTTAGTGTAAGGCATCTTGTCACAACTTCTCTAAATATTTAGGATGGAAGCGTGAATGCGATCTCTGGCTTGCATGCCTTAGATGAGCAGCTATGTAAAGAGCTCCAATTAGCTTCTTCCGCCGAGGATGTATTCCTTGCCCATCTTTCTAAGCTAGAGGGTGTGCATTCATCCGTCATAGTTCATCGTACTTTGTTTCCTAAGTCTGGTCTGTTTTCAAGTAAGCTTATTGCTCTTCCAGTATTTATTTTCAAAAGGTTTAAAGGCACGCGCCAGTACGTCTGAAGCTACAGACTGGACTTTGGTACGCCAGCAGGCCGAATATGATGCCTTGGTTCCTTCTAATTTGGTTGCTTTAATTTCTGGTCTGTCACCCCGTTACATTTCCATTCTTGTCGACAGACTCGCCACCAACTACTCAAGCAAAGTCATGTCGGCACTTCTCATTAGCTCGCGTGTGACTTCAAGCATGTTCCGGCAGACTCATGGTGGCCTACTCCCCTGGCTGATCCAATCTGATGATTGGGCCAACGTTCAGCTTGCCTTGGCGGTAGTCCTGGACATTTCAGAAGAGGAATTGGTTGAGTTGTTGAAAAGCTTACACGCTGGCATAGAAAAGAAAGGCCCTGAGGCTCAAGGTAGCCTTGAGGCTCTTCTTGGGCTTGTACTTGATTACAGCTTTGATCGCCAGCTTCTTCTGTATTCTTTGACCCGGCTTTCTGGTGAAGCAGTCTCCTTCTACTTGACGGTTTTATCGCGACTCCTGGAGGAGTTCTCTTGCCCACAGTCGCTGCTATCGAAGCATTCCGCCCATTTTGACAAGGTAACATTTACCATTGTTGGAGCTAATGATTAGATCTACCGTCTGTTGTCATCAATTGTCGATGTACACTTTACATACATTGCTTCGTCAGAAGACCTTCATGGACTCCTCCTCCAACTTCGCAAAACAACTCGCTCTAGAATGGAGGTCCTACATGCGTTTAGTCAGATCGAACCCTTGCTGGAGCCATTCACCCGAGGAAAGCGTAGTAGGAGCTCGGCGAATAAGCGCTCAAAGAGGTCTCGCCCACATTCTAGAGCCAACAGCTCTTACAGTATAGAAGTTTTCAACCTGTTCTAATCTCATATAGACCCATCCTCCTACCCAATATACTCCCTCTTCTCCTATTTTTCAACCTGACATTGTAGCATTTACTTCGAAACATTCATGAGATAGTTTATGCAGAGTCTCAAACAAAAAGCACTTTTCATTTCAACCCTGCCAACGTAACTTTGGTAAGCTATAGTTTGGTTTTGAATATTCAAATGTACCACTTCAGCTGCACATCCTTAACCGATTAGGTTCTACATATCAATGATCAAGAACACTGGAATAAATACAGCCAATCAATAGTATACATGAAAAAGTAAAAGCTTAATGAAACAAAATCACTGAAATTGGCAAGAATACATTTATCACCGAATTCTTCGCATTTCAAAGAAAAATAATTAAAAAATGTATGTTTAATTTAAAAGGCTAACTCTAAGGCCTTGACTCTAAAGAGTATCTGGCGCATACGTGACAGAGCCTCCCATCCAAACCTACCTAGAGAACCTTTTGAACAAAAGCATGGTTATGAGGGAAACAAATAACTGTATTGTACTGGAGTCTCCTGTAGTGAAGGGACAACGTTGTGACAATTTCAAAGCCACAGACAGGTAGCAGGTATGGTTACCAGCAAAAAAGCAGCAGGGAAACAGGTACCTTGAGCTCGCTGAGAGGAGTAGAAATCAAAAGTCTATCCAGCTCCCCCAAAAAACAGGAAGCGAGCAGAGCAGATGTAAAGGGGCTCAATATTTTATTGAGAATATAGCCGCCATATTAAGCATCCCAGGTGACATGTGAACAAACCCAAATGTCAGAGATAGATAATCAATATATCATACAGGAAAGTACATCATGATATAGGGTAAAGGCAAACCAGACGTTGCAACTGAACCAATGATAGTTCAGTATTTAGATTGGGGAAGACAACACTCCAATAGAAAGGACAAGAATGATATCAAGACATCATTTATTGGAGAATAGCCTAATTGATATACTATATCAAGAAGCCACAAGTCCACCAGGGGGTGGCACAGTGGCAGGTCCAACATAAGGTTTGGGTTGGGAATAACTTGAGCAAGGGATCCATGTATCAAATTGGTAACACTCCTAATTAGGAGATAGTGCCCACAATTCAATCTCATGCTCAGACTGGCCCGTACCGTTAAGTACGTCATGGGGCAACTCACCAAGCACCCCCTGTGTATTGTGAGATACACTAGCAGGCGGGGGAGCAAACTTGGTTGCAACACTTGTCGAGCTCATATCTCTGAAACCAGGGGCTCAACCCTTTATTCTGAGACTTATCCCATATCACCTGATCCCTGTAGATCTTGCATATGATATGCTAGGATCAATAGAGTCTTTCCTGAATGTTCACATGGCTGTGATCATGTTGCCCTCTGTTCATCCTGGAGATGGGATGTGTGGCCATATAATCTTCCATTCCCATTCTTGATAAGTAAGCTTTATTCCAATATCAATTTCATGTCTCCACTTAATAACCCGCCAGTCCCAGGACAACAGGGCTCAGCTTTACCCTTGCTGGGGCTCCTGTCCCATAGGCCTTGTGTACGCCTGAAATTGTGACAGTCCCTTACAGTAAGCATGTTTAGATCAGCCGGAGTGACACCACAGCTGGGGTTTCCCTGAAATGGATGTGCTTAGGTGAGAACAAACTCCTGATACCATCTGGAGTGAGGATACCGCTGGATTACTTTACCTAGGGTGGGGTAAAGTTTCTCTGCCTGACTTATGAGTAGTCTTGAGGAAGTGTTACTGCTACTGCACACACATGGATGGCCTAGAACCATCATTAGGGTGGCTGTCTGGAAAAGCATCTGCTGGACTTAATGATTTGGAGGGATCTAGGAAGTGGAGTTGGTTACTTTGTGCCTGAAAACTCAACCTAATCACTCAGGTGAGTAATAACAGGGGTGGTGCATGAAGAGATGCCTGCTTCTGAGGGCCTAGGTGGAGGACACTGATGGGAGATTGAAAGAAAATCCTATGTGAAAATATGATGGATGCCCATAAATATGCTTAAAGATGTACCAGGTGCTAGGCTATCATTATAAGCTTAGAACAGTTTGTGGAAATGTTAAAGAGGGCGCTTCAGAAGTTCTCTAAAGCAAGCTGCTTAAGAAGCAAGAAGTAGGGCAATCTGGTGAAAGTTTTGCCTTGGTTTTTCTGCAGAGGCAAAATCAAAGAGAACCACTGAAGACATCATGGAGAAATAACTATCTTGGTAACTTCCTATATACAATAGCCAGGTTCAAACATGGAGCATTTTGAAAACAGGGGAACTTTTTGGGGCAAGAGGTGCTAATTGTCAAAATTCTTCTCAGTGAAGCATTTGTTTCTGATTCAAGTTTTGAACCCCCAGAAAGCAAATTAAAGCGCTTCAGATATTTGAATAGGATGGACTTTGATGGAATTGGTTGAGTTTGAAGCTTAATTTACTAATAATTTTTCATTGGTGAATTAACTTAAAGCCTAATAAATATATTCAGAAAAATCAAGAGAAAGCTATAAAATTGAATAAATTAAGTTTGACAGCTTATTTCATTATAGAAAATTGAGATCTCAGATAGTTTAAGCTTGTGAAAGAACCAGCCCAAAAGAGATTTGTCTAAAACAATGGAGCTATATAATAGTGGTCAATTGGACAGGGGCTAGAAAGAGATGTTACTATTATAAGGTCTTAAGTTTGAATATATGTTGGGTTTCAAGCTTGATAAAATTCTCACTAGAGAATTGGAGCAAGAGCTTATGACCCCTCAAGGCATTCCCAAAGGATTAGCTGGCCCTTTAGTTGCAAAGAGTTGCATTTAAGAAGGTTTTAAAGGGATCTTTTCTCTGTAAATAATGTCTTTTACAACCCTCATCTAATTCCAAGCATTAGAAGCATGGAATATTTCCCCATATATTCTACCCAAATGCTGAGCACAAGAAACAGTATTGTAATACCCAGTTACGGTAGTTACTACTTGCAGCAGGTATGGCAGAAGGTTGGCAAATTGGAAACCAGTAAGGGCAGTGATGATTGGGTAGATGGTCATCAATCAACAGGAGACCTTAGCATGGATGTTGTATCTTCTGAAGCTCCCGGCAAAGTACGTTAATACATAGTACATGGAGGTGTACACCACAATAGATAGCGTGGAATGCGGGGACAACAGGGGAGGCCAGAAACCAGAGTCAGAGGAGTTGAGTTGTCCAGGATCATAGTGAGAAACATGGCCCATCCCTTCTGGTGAGGGGCCAAAGAACTCTGGTCCTTGTTGGTAGCCTCCAATCCCAAGGCAAGCTGTAAGCACAGCTGTGAAGATGAGATGGTTCATCTTCCTTGGATTGGAGAGAGTTGGAAAAGACTAACTAGTTTAAAGTTGACTTAAGTTTTAAGTAAATTTAGCTTTATTGAGGGTATTAGTCTCAATAATAGCACAAGCTACCACTGAGGAGGGGCCCTTTATTTATAGTGTCCCCCCACTGTGCAAAGTTTTGCAAATGGGAGTGAAAACAGGGGCTTGGGGATCCCAAAAGTTTGGAAGGTGAGACTTGGAATTGGTTCTGGAGGATAAGGTCAAACAACTGTTCTTGTACAATCTGTTGTTGATTTGGAAGTTCTTGACTGATGCCAATGGGTTCTTGTGGGCAAGAGGTCATGTGGTTGGAAAAACTCAAGGTACCCTTAGAGTCTATTTCTGTCTTGGGGCGCATGATTTGGCTGGAGCCTAGACTCAACCTTGTGACCTGAGAAGCAGCAACCCATTGGTCATGAGAGGAATTATTGTTCACATGTAAAACTTGGGCTTGGATTTCTTCTGTTGGACAGGAATAGTTTTTAAGCTCTGAAACCCTATTTCCCCCTTCTTCTGGATGGCAGGCATTTTTCTGGAATATTTTCCCTGCATCCAGGAACTTTTCTGACTGGCTGCAGGTAATGAGGGCTTCTGATTGGCTGTGATTTGGGGCCTGGGACCCGGGTGGGTGACTGGCAGTTGACTGGGACCCAGGGAGCAAGCGGGTGGGTTGGGGGCGGGCTTGCAGGCGGCTGGCTGGCTGGCTGGGAGGCTGGCAGAGGGTGCTGGCGGGCGCCTTCCCAGATGTTAAATTATTCTGACAGCTATTAAATTCCGTTTCTTCCCTGGTTTGATTTTTATTTTCCCCAATTAAAGGGGGAAAGTCCTCATTAAATTTTGCCTCCTTGACCAGAAAAACTCCTTTTTTTCCAAACTTGTCTTTTAGCAGTAACTTGGTTTATGTCAGTAATATTTCTGACAGTATAGATAGCACTGCAGAAAATTCTCCAGAAGTAAAACACCTGGGAAGGAATGGGCCGGATTTTCAAGAGGGCTTGCACTCACAGTAAGAGAAAGTGAGTTTCTAGGTAAGGAGTTCTCTACACTCTTCCAAGAGTTGTAAATTCCTAGAGAAGAACAAACACAGGTATATGTCATGATAAATGGGCTAGATGCTAGGATAATGGTAGGAAAAGTCCTGAAGGAGTTTGAAAAACTACTGGCACAATAGGATGCATCAGCATTAGAACTCAGTCACTTGAAGAATTTCACCCCAACCTTTTTGGTCCCTAGCTTTGACTCAAGACACCCAATGGCCACCTCCCAGAAGCGCCACATTGTTCTTAGAATTCCATATTCAATTACTTGTGTGTCAAACCTGATCACCTTGATCATGTACCCTGGTGGCTTACCAATGTCTTAGTGGGTTTGATAGCCATTGGTGATCTAAATCTTGGGCTCCTTATGATGATTTCTTTGGATTTAGATGTACTCACATTTGCATGGGATAGCTTCAAATATGCTGTGTGGGGGTTTGAAAAGTTAAACACATTTAACTTGGAGGATAAGCATATCATACAATCATTAGCAAATACCTTGATATTAAGGGGGCATGGCTGTATTTTTGAAGTCTCTTGAGATCTGTGCTTAGGATTCTGATTCACAGGTCAATGTCTAAGTTGTAGAGGATGGGTCTGAGCAGGTCTCCCTAAAGTAGCCCTATTTAGAGAGGGGTCTTTTCAAGATTTATGAGTTGTAGTTTCTATGATGGTTGACTCCCTAATGAGGGACATAATCCAAGTCCTGGTGATGTCTGGTAGTAGGTATGGCTTCAGGAATGTGTCCAGATAGGTCATGCCACTCTGACATATACTTTTTCCTGATCCAGGAGGATATCCATCCCATTCTGATTCTTGTCTCTCAGGCCTTTTATTACAGCAGGAACATTATCAGCAATAATTCTACCCAGTGTGAATCTATGCTGATTCTCATGGGTGGCCTGGGATATGATTTTGCTTAGTCTGGATACAACAAATTTTCTCAGGAGTTTCTGGTCTATGTTTAGGAGTTTTATGAGCTTCCAGCTTTTCAAATCCTCTCTGGGGACTTTTTGTGTATGAGAGTTAATGATCCTTATCCTCTTCATGCTAAATTCATTGTGATGAACACATTTGAAGCTGGTTTGAGGGTGTGGGATGATATTGGCCAAATAAAGGTTAGTTTTCTAATAAAAATATTTTAGTATTGTTTGCTTTTTGTTCAGCTAAAATGGCTGGTGTTTTCCTAACCATTAGGGTTGGTGCTTGCTCTTTATCTCTTAGAGTGATAATAGGGGGACATCTATTGGTACTATACAAGAGTAAAGATTTCCCTGGGTTTGAATATGCCATGTGGTATTGAAATCATAAGACAATCTGGGGCTATAATGCAGTTGGGTTTCATATTCACAATTGTTAGAGTTTCTCTTTTCATATCTTATGGGTAACTTAAAGGGGGGTAATTATTGATTACTATTTAATAATGAGATGCCTAAATGTAAGGTCTTGCCCATAATGGTGCAAGGTTATAAACTAAAGCGTGCAAAGCATTGAGAGTCAAATTTAAAAGATATAAAAATGTAGGTAATGTCTGTAAGATGATCTTACAGAAACCCGCTAAAAACCTATATTGCATCACAAATGGAGTGATAGAGTGTAAAAACCCTAAGAAAAGAAGATATAATAAGGTGTTCAATAGTGAACAATTTGTAACTAAAGGAATATCAATATTAGGATATTCACCATTGGCAAATTGATACATATAACTATTGAAAGATTCTTTAAGGGAAAAAATGAATACAACAAGCCTAAGGCTTGTTGCTTTACAAGTTCCATTGGAGTTAAGGAAAAAGCTAAACTAAAAAAATGAATTTAAAAAAACAAAATTCTTAAAATTACAAATTGAAGTTTTAAAAATTGTAAAAGTTGAAGGGGAAGAAATCACTTAGAATTTTGGCTTAAAGCCTACACTTCAAAAGCTCTTTATTTATAGAAGAGAAAGCCTTTTCTATTTGAGTATGATGACCAGGAGGAAGCAGCCAAGAGGAGGAGCAACTGGAGAAGTTGGAGAACCAGGAACAGAAAAGGAGAAAACAAAAGACCAGTTCAAGTTTGATAGGCAATGAGGCTGGGGAGAGCGGCAACGACGTGAATAGGAGTTTTGAAAAGGTAAGCAAAAAAGTAAAATTCATCTAACTTAAAGTAGAGAATGTAAGCTAATTGAATAGCTGAGAAAACAGTACAACAACCACGTTAATTTGAACGCAAAATTGAAGAGAAAAACAAGGTAATTAACTTAAAATAATTAAATATTAACTTCTAATTCGAAATTCCAATTTTAAAAATACTGAAAGATTAAAATTGAACTTAAACATTGAATATGATAAATTTAAAGAGCCTGCACTTTGGGGCAGGGCATGACACTAAACCTGTAATTGAGATGGCTGTTTAGAGAAAAATAAGCTGAACTTAATCATTTGAGGCTTTTAAGGAGTAAGTTTGGTTAATTTTCTTTAAAATCCCAGGACAACTTCTTGGGTGAATGTAGAAGAATTAGCACAATGTGCTGGCCTCTGAAAGGCATAGTTAGGAGTAAGCCACTAATGCATATATAATTTGAATGGACAGCACATTCTAGGCCATTACTTTATAGTTTACAGCATCTCAGGAAAATATTGAAAGTGTCTTGAAACATTTCTCCAAGATAATTTTACACAGGGGCAACAGAGAAATGATTCTTAGGGGATGTGTCCTAGGCATTTTCTAAAATGAAAAATCAAGGGAAAATGTTGAAAAAATTGTAGGGAAACAAGTTATTTAGTAATATTCTACATAAAAAGATCAAGTTCAAACACAGGAAAGCGTTGAAGGAAAACAGATAAACATTTCAGGGTGTGTGGCACAAATTGTTAAGGCTTTGGTCAGTGAAAATTTTCTTCCTGTTTAAATCTTGGTGAAACTTCAAAGAAGGCAAATCACTTCAAATGTTTAAAGATGTTAAACGTTAATAAATTGGTTAAGTTTAAAGCTTGTTTTCCTAATATTTTTAATTGGTTGAAAAGCCCAGAGCTTAATAAATAAATAGAAAAATATTAGGATAATGTTCTAGCATTGAATATAGTATGTTTAAAAGCTTATTTTTTATAGAAAAAGTATGAGCACATACTGGTTAGGCTTTGAAAAGAACCAAGCTAAAGAGGAATAGCCTAAAACAAGAGGCTATATATCTGAGATTGATAAGACGCCTTAAGCAAGGTTATTATAGAATCATATGAAAAGCACATATCTGTTCATAAGATTCTAGGGTTGAACATGATTTTGGCTCAAATATTGAAAAGCTCTATCTGAAGCACTGTTGAGAAGCATATGATCTCTTCACAAGATATTCCTAAAGAAGCAGCTACTCAAGAGGACTGAAAACAGTTGTAAATCAGAAGGCTTCTAAGGAGATCTTCATTATATTTGTCAGATTAGCAGGGTCAACCCCCAGAAAATTTCTGCACAAGAGACCATATGTCACTCAAGCCAACTTTCCCATCACTTGAAGCCAAATTTGGAAGTCAACTTTAATTCTCAAACAAGGCAACAAGAATCACTAATAATCCCAATCCAAAGGACAACTCAATTTGGCGCTTGACTTATTACCAGGATCAAGCTGCCCCCTGCTCAATACAATTGATTGATTGACTCAATCTTGTCCCTTTTAAATGATTCACAAATACTGTATACTCTCTCATATCCCAATAAAGATCTATCTAGTTTCCAATTATTTTCCCCCTTTAACACTTCTAATACAGCACAGTTATGGCATATTAAATAAAGACTTTAATGGCCTTTAAATTTTTACAAGTGTTTTGGTCATTTAATCATTTATCCATATCTTTTATCCAGTGTTGGTCAATAAAAGCAATGCATGAAGTACTGTAGAAAGTTTGCAAGGAGCCAGACACCTGGTGATGACTAGACAAGGTTGGCCAGAGGCCTAAAGTTTACATAAAGATGACAAGAGTTCCTTAGCAGTAAGTTCATAGTACTCTTTCAGGAGTTTTATGCGCCCAAGGGAGAAAAACTCAGGCAGACATAGTGATGTACGTTTCTGATGCCAGAATGCTAGTTGGAAAGATGAAGAAGGATTTTGCAGGACTGTAAGCTCAATATAACACCCTGGCATTAGATCTTAGTCACTTGAATGTCAATCAACCCAGTTGGCACCTGGGTTGATCCAGGACACACCTTGGTGTCCTCCAAGGAACGGCAGAAGCGCTGCAGGGGTCATAGAAGTGTTGGTTGGGGTGTCCATTTTGGGCTCCAGAATAGTAAGTTTGAATTCTGTGATTTTCATTTTGAAGAAAATTAAATTTGCAAGGCTATTATATCCTCAATTACAATCTCTGCTTGGCTATCATTCCTGGTTCTAACTCACTTAAAGTTTTCCATGCCTGATCTATTTAAGAATAAAGCCATCAGTCTGATTGGTTGGATGATTGGCTTTTATATTACAAGGCTACCAAAACTTTATATTGCTATGTAGTTGGATTGGCTGGATTTTTGGCTAATCCAAATCATTATGCTTCAGGCTTTCTTCAGGCTTTCTGCAGTTTTTCTGTTTACTTACCAAAACCTAAGTCATCAAACAGTTGGGTCATTATTTTTCTTGTTATGCCTAAGCGCTGGACTGATTATTTTATAACTTAATTACATTATTCATATTCAAATTATTCAGAAAGATTGGAATACAATCAGTTTTAAATCTTTAATTTATCTTAGGCTTAGATATTTTTTTAAAAAATAACTATCAATTTTAGCATTGAAAATTGCACCTTATAATATTGCTGGAAATATCTTAAGTGCTACTACATACTACAAGCTAAAAATATTTATGATGAGTTGCATGGGAGAGTAATAGCAGCCCCAAAGCTATAAATGCTATTACCCTATCTTTGGCTCATCATAAATATTCTTAGTTTATTTCAAAAAAGGTTGTTGTTTTTGAAAGACTGATAACTCTATTTAAAATACACCCTCTAGTAAGCTGCCCTACTTCATGAACTTGCCCTAATGCACCACTAACATCTTCTGATATTTTTGTTTCTCTGGTATCATCATGTGATTTCAAATGATAAGTTATCTCAGAATATTCTGAGAAACTTTCAAATGTTAAAGGTGAAGTATACAACTTCCCATCTTTCATCAAATATGAAAGATTAATGCACAGATTTGTAACTTCAAGCTCTCTCCTTATAGGCCTAACTTTTCTCTCATAAATATAAAAGAATGAATTTTGAGAAATATTTGAGCCTGATAATGCTGATTTATATAATTCTTTTCTTTTTTCTTCTTGCTCAAAAATATTTTTAATATCATTTATATTCTTAATATAAAGCTGATTTTCTTTCTCTTTTAATGTTTTTGATATTAAACCAAAGTGACCATCAACAATACTTTTCCCATGACATTCTACAAATCTATTGTATTTAATAGACCCTTTAATGTATTGTGGTGCCTCTTTAAATAGATAATATAAGAATTTATAGGATCTAAAATGGTTTCCATTATCAGTCCATACTTTGATATTATTTATTTTTTAAACTTATCTGATTTAAGAAGACTTATTAGATATTCACCTGAAAACAAAGAATCATGAGACAATATTTGAGATAAAAAATCATGGTATTCATATTTAAATTTATTGTTTTCTTTAAATACCAATGCAAACCCCAATAAAGAAATAGGTCTTTTGGAATAAAAACAGTTATTGGTTTCAATTAGACTACCACCAACTTTTAAATTCTCCTTAAAATCTATGACTATAATACATGATTCATTATCTAATTCATTGATATCTTTCTTATATTCCCTATTTTGATGAGCATAAAAGTCTTGGTGCTGATTAATAGCCTTTAAGTCACTGTTTATAGATTCTGGCAATAATAAGTTTTTACTTTCACATTCTTCTTTTCTTTTTTCTAAGGATGATTTTAAGTTACAAATATTACACATGTCAGTTTGTTTTTTACTTTTTATTATATTTTTTGGTATTAATTTATAATAAGTTGAAAGTGATATTGAAATTTCATTTTTTATTTTCATATTTTCATATATTTCTTTTTTGTTTTTAATAGAGAATATTTTATTTCAGTTGAATATTCATTCATTTTTTTCAATGTCTTTATAAATTTTTTCTGGTGCTTTTTTTTGTAAACTGGCTTGTTTCAAAAGAATTTTCCAGTAGTTTTTTAATTATTTTTTTGATTATTTCTTTTTTATTGAATAGTTATTATCTTTTTGGCTTTTTTTGTTTAAGCTTACATTTTTATTTATATTTATTTTTCTTGAGTATTCAAACTCACTTTTGGTTATATTAAATCCCATATCAGTAAGCTCTTTTAAAGAGTAACTGGAAGTAACCAGAGATCTCAAGGCTGGGAGATGCTTTTGAGGAGCAGATTTCAGAAGATCCTTTAAGTTGTCAATTATCCCATTTAGTTTCTGATTTTGGATTAAAGGAATGAACTCTGTTTTTCCAAACTCAGTTTGAGTGAGGAATTGATTGATGAAGGAATTAAGATTGCCTCCAGAAACAAAGAGGAATGCTTTCTTTAGCATAGCAATTCTTTCTCTTTTTTTGATGCTCCCAGTGAGGAAAATGGCTTCATGGCAGAAGTAAAGTTAACAGATTCCATAATATTGGACTTGTGATTGCTGATAAAGAGATGCTTTGTAGATATGCCTTGCAAAAGAGTGCTGGTTGCAGGAATTATATCTTTTTGTGAAGATGTTTTGAAGTAAACCTTAGGTGGTGCTTTAGCTCTTATATACCAAGCCTTATGACACCATTCTGAAAGAAATAATGTGACAGCTTTATTTACAATTTCAACTTGAATTTATATTTCTAGAACAAATGAAATCCCCAGTTTTCATGCATAAGTGATATATGTGTATCAGCTAAGCATCAAATTACATCATATCCTCTTTGTAATCTATGCAAATCAATTAAAATGATGTATTAACTTAATTATAACTGTTCCGCATATTTTTAAAATGATAAAATATTAAAGAATTGTATCTAACGAATGCTTAATTTGAGGTTTGCAGTTCACTTGAACCTCAAAATTCATCTAAACAGCAAATAAATTAACATCCTAACTTCAAACTACCATAAAATCCTAAATAATTAAGCTTTTTGAATAAAATAAAATGCGGAAATAATGCCCTTAATCTTATCTTTAATTTCATTAAATAAAAAGCATATAGTAATTAATGAAAAAATACCTTTTTTAAGCTTTAAGCAATCTATTTTATTTCATTATCAAAATATTATAATAAATCTGACATATGCTCTTTTAAATTGCTTTTGCTTTAATATTCAATATTATATATATATTGATATTTTAACATCAATGGAAAGATAAGATTCTTAGCTTCATTTTGATAGTTTACAGTGTAAAAAAATATTAACTTTTTGTTGAGTTATTACTGTTTTAAATATAAACATTTGTAATTTAATTTTTTCAAAACCGAACTGTGTTATGCTGCGACTTGGGCAGCATGTGTATTAGAAAATGGCCTAATCCCTAAAATAATGACCCAGTTGTTTGAGAGGTTTATTAGAAATTCTGGTTAAACATTCAGTAGATTGAGAGAATTCACGCCAAAATCCGAGTCACGCTCGATTTAGCTCGATAAATGTCTACAGCAATCCTCACCACTTAAATTATTTATAACTCGAACCCAAATGCTCACTTAGGACTTTGGACTGGAGGAATAAATTTCAATGAAGGCTATCCAAGCATCAAAGTTTTATCATTCCCAATTAAACCTAATTTGAAAAGAATATAAACGCTGTTTCTACTATCCAACAAGTTTAAACTTACTGCATAACACTACCAAAATGAGCCCAAGTCAGCTTCGATGCTTAAAGAAAGCTTTCACATACTCTGTCCAAGCCAGCTATTCAACAAATGTCAATCTCGCCTCAAAGAGTGAAAAGCCTCTGTTCAATTTATTGGGCAGAGGCGAAAGTGAAGTAGGCGACCTGGTTTCAAAAGAGTATCCTAAATTCCGACTCTTTCAAACTAAGCAGATATTGAATTGGATCTATTCAAAAGGTTGGCTTTTTAGTCCTAGATAAGTTTAAATGCTAATCATTTCACTTTATTGATTTAAAAAGCTACAAATTTTCGTACTTGTCTTTCTTTTTTTGGTTTCCTATTTTGGAAATCCCCAAGCATATTTTTAGCATAGGCCCTTTTTTCTGGGGTCTGAAAAAATATTTAATCTCGATTGCACCAGTTTTTCATAATTCCAAGGTGAAGTCAAAATTTAACTGAGTGCCTTTATAAAATTTGGTTGGTGTGCTTATTTCTGATTTGGCTGGGGTGCGGTTGATTTTATAATTAGCCTTTTGAGATTGTTTATGATCTTTTTGAGGCTATATTTTTGTTTTATAGCTCTTTTCCGATAAGCCCTTTACGGTTTCAGTCTGTTTGACAAGTGCTCAATTTTCAGGTGTTATGAATTTTCAGGCCATGACCAATCTTGAGCCGGGGCTTCGCAAGCATCTTGAAGACAACTTCTGTGTAGATTATGGAAGAATTGAAGTAATAATAAACTATGTTTGATTCAAAAGCTGACACTGGAAATAGACCGAGCAAAGATCTGTTGATGGAACTATTAAAAGGCTTATTGAATACGGTATCCCCGAAAATAAGGCCAAGGGTTTGGTTGAGGCGGTTTTAATAACTGAGAACAACAGACGCACCTTGTGTGTATCATCTCAGATTGGGTGCTCTTTGAATTGTACATTTTGCCATACTGGCACGCAGAAACTACTCCGGAACTTGACATCAGGAGAAATCCTTGGTCAATACATGGGATATCTTCACCTTCTGGGTGGATTTCCCGCCGATCCACAAAACAGAAAGATATCCAATATTGTATTTATGGGTCAAGGCGAACCACTGCTGAATCATCGGTAGTGTAACCGGCATGAAGCGTACAGAACTAACATCAGCGTAGAAATGTGTTTAGTGCCATCAAAACGCTGACATCGCCTCAAGGCCTAAGCTTTCCAAGCAAGCGGATTACCGTTTCCACCTCTGGTGTCGTACCTGTTATCCCACGACTTGCAGAGCTTGGAGTCAACCTCGCAGTCTCGTTGCACGCCGTCAATGACGAGCTTAGGAATCAGATTGTCCCTCTGAACAAACAATTCAGCATACATACACTCTTGGATGCCTGTAAAGCATTTGTTGCTGCCTCTCCTCCTACCACGCAGCGGGTGACTTTTGAGTAAGTTTCATAGGCATCAATCTCTAATAGCTCTAGATACGTCATGCTTAAGGATATCAATGATAGTACCAGGGAGGCTCGTGAGCTTGTTCGGCTGCTCCATGGATTACCTGCTCATGTCAACTTGATGTAAGTTATTTAAGCTATACTCTCTAAATAAGCAAAGTCCTTTCAATCCCTGGCCTGGATGCGACTACGAGTGTAGTAACGAGGAGCAGATAAAGGAGTTTGCTAAGATAGTCTCGTCAAAGAACATTTATACAACCATCCGTTATTCTAAAGGACAAGGTAATATACCCCCGAGGAGCATATTAATCAGCATAGATATTATGGCTGCGTGTGGCCAACTGAAAAGCCTCAACATGTCCAAAGCCAAGAGGACGCCTACTAATGCCATTCAAAAAGCAAACTTGGCTTGACAATACAATCATAGACAAAGGATATCGCTATAAGCTTACTAGCCTGCATTTATCACATGCACAAATTGACACTCCTTTGTGATCATCAAACTTCATGTATAGTTTTATGGTCAATGATACTTTTTTCCCATAGCCGTGCAAGAGTCACGCAGTTTTGAATCTATAAGCAAAATAAGTTTAATATAAGTTATCTTTGCTTTATGCAGCAGTAATTCCAAAAAGGAAACATGAGAAAAGCAAACCAGGATTGAAGATGCTTTTATTTAAAGAGTAATTCCTGCCTCAGAGAAATAAAAAATAGCGGCCATACCAAGCAGCATGCTCCAGGGTAGGGTTGATTACATTATGCAGTACAATTAAAGCTGTGATGAACATTGGTAAGTAACTTGAAGTGATTTAAATCAATGATTTTGAGTTCAAGCTTAGTAGTTTAGATGCTGCTGCAGCACCCTTCTCTGGTGAGCAGCCTTTGGCTATTCTGTTTTGGTTGCTCATGACTAAGGCTTTCTGTTGAGTGATTGATATCTTAATTCCTACCTTTTTTGGCAAAGGACAATGACAAAAGTACAATAGAAATAAAAAACTATGTGTATCTTTATTTACAAGAATCTGCCCTGGGAAACTTATGATTCCTCTGACAAAGGGGCAATAAAAGTTACTTGTAAAGCCCTCGAGTGGTATTAAAAATACCTCTCAGGGTGCATGAGATTTGCCCTGTCTAACCACAAGCTCCTGGTCCTTGCTATAATCCTAATCAGCTGGCCTAAAAAGATTCAATTGGCTGCAACAGGAGTGTGAATTTTGAGAGGAGCAGGATCTTGCCTCCTTGTAAAGCTGCATTTTTAGTGTATGCTAGTTGGCTGTGCCTCAGAGACACCTAATTGGCATCTGAGCATTATGCTGCCTGTCGCGCTTTTTGCTTTACAGCGCCACAATTATTTGAGATTATAGGGCACAGGACATTTGCCAGAATACAGTCATATGTGAGGATATGAGTAGTACTGTATCAGAAGAGCCAGGATTGAACTGAACCATGATTATTGCCCAGCAATGGCTTCTGATTGCGCAGAAGCACTTAAGGATTAGGATAAAGGTCAACCAGATTAAGGATAAAATAAAGATGGTTCAAAGATGATTTTTTGTAAATGATTGATTCTTCTTATACCTTCTGCAAGGGTAATCTCTGGGCTGCTAGCAATGTCTTCTAGGACATTCTAACACGCCCCAAATTTGGGTAATTATTAATCTAGGTTTGGTGCTTATTGCACGTGAACCAATATAATATTTTCATCTTCACCCAGCACAGGTGATCCTTGCTGGCATGGAATAATTTAGTACTTCAGGATCACTTCCTACTTCTCTGGCATACTGCAAGATTAATGCTTATTATTATGATAAATATGGGAATTTGAGATTATGGGGAATCAAACCCAGTGTCTCGGTGCTTGATGTAAAAGTAAAGCGGCGCCTTGGCGCCTGCAATATTTGCCAGGTGGCGGTGCTTGCAATAATTTTCAGTTGGCGCTGCGGCGCTTGACGTAAAAGTAGTTCGGTGCTTTGGCGCTATTTCAATTGCTTGGCGGCGCCGCGGCGCTTGTGTATTTTTAAAGTGCTGCAGCGGCAAATCATGTCTTATTTAATTTCCGCGGTGGCGCTTATAATTGGCTAGTTTAAGGCTCAGGTCAGCAGACTAATGCTGATCCAATATGCATATAGTTTATACTACTAATTTATGTAGTTTGGTAGCTGCAATTCATATCCGCAAGCTCTGCCATAATTAGTATCATTGTATTTTGTACTACTAATTTATGGATTTGGTTGTAACAGTCCCAATCCCTGGGCTCTGTCATAATTGGCATCATTGCTTGGTCAAAATTCCCAACATTGCCTATAGAGACTCTTCCTCATTCTTGTTGTGAGATATCTCTTTCTGTAAAATGGTTTGTCTAATGCTGCAGTAACAATCAGTGGTTGGCCTAGGCTATCTGACTCTGCTGGGGAACAAGTGTACAAAACTTTCTGGTAAAAGATGTGTAGGTTTCCCGGCAGATAATCTTTGGGTCAAATACAAATCAGTTATCAGATCACTATCAGGTAGGGAGATTTACCAACAGTAACTCCGTTCAGCTATCAATCAATGCCAGGTGTGGCTATCAGTGTTTTCACTTAGGCAGAGATCCCCAGGTAGATCTGGTTAAAGGATCAGCATAATGTTGCAACTGAACCAATGAGAGTTCAGTATTTGAATTGGGGAAGACAACAGTCCAATAGAAAAGACAAAAATGAATAGAATAGGGTATCATTTATTGTAGAATATTGTAGTTAATATATTATATGGGGAAAGCCACAAGGGGGTGGCATAGTGGCATATTCCATGTAGGGTTTGAAGCCAAGGAATAACTCATGCAGGGATCAGCAGGTCAAATTGGTAGCACTCCTAATTAGAAAAAAGTGCCCGCAGTTTGATATTGCCATCAGATTGGTTCATGGCGTTAGATACGACAAGGGGCAACTCATTGAGTGCCCCCTATGTATTGTAAGATACATTAGCAGACGGGTCTGAAAACCTGGCTGCAACAATAATATACCAGCAGAAAAGGACTACTGTATAGAATTCTCCAGCAGAAAATAACAGTTATGGGACTTACCAGCAGAAAATCCCCCAATCATATCAACCTAGTCATTTTTACTAGCAGTTTATAACCAATCCCCTCTTTGGGTGTTGCTGATCCACTACAGATATAGCTGACCATCATTAAGAGTCAATCATCAGCGGTTTACATATCTTCAAAGTTAACTCTGATCACACGAGGGCTGAAGACTTAGAGAGGACCCTAGTGATGTCCTGAAACCAGTGTTCTGAAGTCACAAACTTCAGTCATCCTTCTGATGAAACAACCTGTCCCTTTTTGGTTGTTCTGGTTAAATTGACCAGCTGGCCCTGGACTACTCTTGCCCAGGATATTCCTATTTCTTAGTGCATATCTTCTTACTTCTAATCAAAGCCTACTTTAAACCTAGACTCTTATGTGCTTTGCTTGCTTAAATTCTAAAAAGTTGGAATAAGCTGTGAAAGAAAGGTGTCATGCCAAAGTTTATAATTGGTCATTCTACTGAGCTAGAGCATGTTCTGAAGGCTGCCTTTGCCTTGTCTCCAGGTACAATGCAGACCTTGTTATACCCTGCAGTGAGATCAATATTACTCAAGGCCTTTTCACCTGCAATTGTGTCAAATAAGCCATTACTTAGTAGTAGGAGGTACTTGGTTTTAACTGTGACCTTGTTGGGAGCACAGTAGTCATGAAGCTTTTTGCTATTCTGCTTTGCTTGCTTGTGACTAAGACTTTCTGTCTTTTGTGTTAGTCAATTTTTTGGTGCTTTAATATCTGCCTTTTTTTGGTGCCTCTGCTGCTGCTCAGAGGCCACAAAGATGTATGCTGGGTCAAATCAGGGTCTGCCTGGGGTGGGGTGTCATACTTTAGTTGAGAAAGTTCTGCAAAGGGGGAACCATGCTGCATTTTTAGATGAGTAAACTTGTCTAACAGTTTATCAATAAACATCCTTTAACCTGCTGCATACCCCATAGACTCTGCATAAAAATTCTCTTCCTGGGGCTGGTAAAGCTCTGAAAACAACTCTGTAAACTCTCCTCATAGATCCTTTTCCCTCTCAGCAAAATTTCATATCTTTTGTTATCTTTAACCAGTCAACATCTGCTGATTGACTATAAGTAAAGAGCCTGAAGTTTCTTCTGAGTTTCTCAACCTTCCCATTGTTAAGATAAAAAATTATGAGTAAGTTCTTTATTGTCTTAAAGGTGAACCTTTGTGAATGGTTATGAACAATCTTTATTAATCCTCATAAGAAAAACACTTTTAGGAACTGTCACTAAAGTAACCATTTCAAATCCCAAGACAGGATTCAAACCTGCTCTCAGCCACCAGGCAGGGGGAGCGGGTAGCAGGAACTGCTCCTGCTCTGGCAGTAGCTGTGAGGCCCGTCCTGGGCCCCAAAAGCTATACCCAAGCCTTGATGGGTTTGGCTGGGCAAGCTAAATTTAGCTGCACAGAACTCTCAGTTCAAGCCCACCCTCTATTTAGTAATTTGGGGGTTCCAAATTGGGAACCCCTTTTTTAACCAAGTTCTATTTGCCTCAGGAATGCCTGTCAAGCCAGTCCCAAGATGGTAATCAAATTAGAAAAGATCTCATGACACCTGCAGCCAAGCCTGCTGGAACCAATGACCAGTAAGGTAAAGATAGGCCACCAGAAAGCCAAGCAACTGTTCCTGAAGACCCCAAAAATGATGATGGAGCAGCCAACCAAACAGGAGAATTTGATATGACAAACCTTGTCACCCATATAGCACCAGAAAAATGCCCAGAGGCACCTGCATGTGAGTGAGTATATAAGCCAGAAGCACCATAAAGATTCTGTATCGTCATTATTACCAATAAAGTTGCTATGAAATTTTGGTTCACCAATCTGATTCCTTACATATTTTTGATAATCTTCCATCTGATATCACCCAAGCACCAGTAATCATCCACAGAGATTGGAAGCCAAGATCCAGTTGACAAAACAGAATCATTTGACTACTACCACCTTCCTGACGCTCTGTCTGGTCCTGTGCACTTCATTGAGTATCCTCATAACCCTGACCACAAACCCTGGAGCTTGGAAGACTTACAGTGGTACACTTGCCCAGACACTCCCAAGGAACCCTACCAAATTGTCTGTGAAGGCAAAGCAATCACCATCTACCCTTTGATCTTCAACGGGAAGTACAATAATCCTGCCGCCTACTTAGTCCCAATGGAACCACCCCTGACGCCCAAACCAACTATCTCCACCCCACCCACTTCTGATGCCACTGGCCAGAGTAGTCAATTCCTGGGATTGCTGTATCTGGCACTTACCGGATTGATTGATTCTGCCTTGCCAGCAGCAGGACCCTGGGCTGTGACAGAGAGACCCTCTCCTACCTGGTTAAGTTAGGTCCCATCATCTGGTGGGCCATGCCAGTACCTGCATCTGCTCCTCTCTCACCTGAAGGACCATTGCAATACTCCTGGTATCCTGACAAAAGCCTTCTATTTTAGAGTCTTACTATTGTTCTGCTATTCTAAATTTTCATTATGATGTAGTTCTATAGTTCTTTCTTGAAATAGATTGGCCTCAATTATCAGTGCTTGTTTAATCACTGTAGGATATTTTAGTCTTATCCAACCTTCTTGAAATCTTCCTATCTCTCTCTAGTATTTTGTAGACTAATTCCTGATATATAGCTCTTTCTTTTGATCTTTTTTTTCAGGGATGTTTATCTCAAAGGCTTTATCAATTCTTTTTAACCCTTTTTAATCATAGAATTAACTTTATGGGCTACCTTTTAAAGATACTATCTATTTTCTTCTATGTTATTCTCATTATTTGATTAAGCTTCAAATTCTTTTTCAATAATCTTCATTAGTAAAATAAACTTCAAATTCTGCCAATTACTATTTTCTTCATCAGAGTTGAAGTGCCTTGCTTCCTCTATGATAAGTTTTGCCAATTTTTACAGAAGTAACAGATTTTAGGCCCCAGGTGGAAATTAAACCCGCACTGCACCACCTGGAGGGGCAAGCGGGTGGCAGGGATTTGCCTGCACCTGGCTTTGATTTGATAAGCAAAAATCCAGGTGCAGGAACCATTCTCGCCCTGGATACAGCTGTGGGGCCCATTCTGGGCCCCAAAAGCTATGCCCAAGCCTTGGTGAGTTTGACTGGGCCTGGGAAGGCTAATTTTAGCTGCCCAGTGCTCCCAGTTCAAGTCCACCCTCTATTAAGTAATTTAGGGTCCTCAATTGGGGACCCCTTTTTTAATCAAGTTATTTGGCCTCAGGAAGCCTGTCAAGCAAGTCCCAGAATGATCAAATTGGAAAAAACCCATGACTCCTGCAGCCAAACCTGTCAGAACCAATAACCAGCCAGGCAAAGATGGGCCATCAACAAGCCAAGAAACTGTTCCTGAAGACCCCAAAAATGACCATGAAGCAGCCAACCAAACAGCAGAGCCTGAGATGCCAAGCCTTGCCACACAGATAGCACCAGAAGAATGTCCAGATGTCAGGATTGACAATTTGTTACCCCTCAAAACCTGGGCCCAAGGGTGATATTTGAACCCTGAACCCAAATTCCTGCAGGCTGCTGGCTCATGGACTGAGAGCCTGCCCGCATTTTTCTGAGATTGAGCCCCTGCAAGCTGAAGGCCCTGCTAAATCCCAAAGTCAGAATACCAGTACAGGTTCAATTACAATGGTTCCTGAGGAGAAGTTTCTTGGATTGTCTAATGGAGGTAGAGAAGGTGGCTCTGTGAACTTCATGAGCTTGAAGTCCTCTCAAGTGACCAATTAAACTCCACTGCCAAGGAGAAACACAGGCTTTTGGACTGACCCTGTGACCACAGCCAAAAATCAAGGAAATCAAGTGACTAATTTGGATGTTCTGACCAATGAGAGAACATCCAGCTGAGGTGCTGTTTTGCCGCTCCTACACCCAGGCTTTCTGGCCACCCGCCCACATTTTCCCCAATATTTTGATAAACCCCTTATGGGAAATACTAAGTTTGGAGGCAGGATGCTATATATGCCTATAGATTTTGCGCTCAAACCTTATTGCCATCTTTGAATAAAGTTTATGTTATTTTGGCTCACACAGCTATTGCCTTATTTTGTATTTGCTATCTACTAATTCAGTTTGAGATCTCCTGGCCCTCCTGCTCCACCGCCTGCAGTCTTCTGTCCTTCTGGTGTACCCTTTAGACCTGTTCATTTTACCAACTACCCTCTGAAATCTGGATACAAGGACTACACCCTGGAAAAGATACTTGAACTCAACCCTTTGGCCCGCATACAATCTGAAGTTAGATACAACCAACAAAGCCCGTAGATATTTTCAACATCCAAGTTGTTCAGAGGGAAATTCAACTATCTCCCTGCTTACAACCTGCCCATGGAACCGCCTGTGACCCCAAAACCTATGCCTGCTTCCTCACCCAACCTCTCAACCAACCATTCTGGCAAGCTGTTTGGGACAGTGTACATCACCCTCACAGGGGTGATTGACACTATAATCCTGGCCGCCAGCCTGTGGTCCTGGGTGGGAAAGTCTGCGTCCTATCTTTTTAAGTTAGCCCCCTCTTGTGGTGGGCATTTCCTGCAAAAAACCTGGCCCAGGTCACCCCTGGAAACAGCAGGCTGGCTGCTCAAGACTGGATCCCTGGCACCAGAGGCCCTTGCATGTAAGTAAGTATATAAGTCAGAAATACCTGAAAAATTCTGTACTGTCATCCTTACCAAATAAAGTTGTTATGAACCTTTGTTTCACCAATATGATTCCTTACATATTTTTGATACTCTTCCATCTGCATACACCCAATTGTCAGCACCCATCCACTGTGATAGATAGCCAGACTCCAGTTGACAAAACCAAAGCCTTTGACTACTACTGTCCACCCAACGCTTCATTTGGCCCTGTGCATTTCACTGAGTATCCCCCAAATCCTGATCACAAACCCTGGACCTTGGAAGACTTGCAGTGGTACACCCGCCCAGACGCTCCCAAGGATCCATCCCAATTTTTCTGTGATAGCAGAGAAATCACTATATACCCTTTGATCTTCAATGGGAAATACAACAACCCTGCCGCCTACTTGATCCCAATGGAACCACCCCCAACACCCAAACCAACCATCTCAACCCCACCCAATTCTCATGCCACTAGCAAGAGTAGTCAATTCCTGGGAGTGCTATACCTGGAACTCACAGTATTGATTGATTCTGCCTTGCAAGTGGCCAGGCCCTGGGCTGTGGCTGGGAAGGCCCTTTCCTACCTGTTAAAGTTAGATCCCATCATCTGATAGACCATGCTGGCACCTGCCTCAACTCCTCCCTCAGCTGCAGGAGCATTGCAGTACTCCTGGTATCCTGACACTAATCTTCAAACGGTAATTTTAATTTTTTTCTTCCAAAACATTAAAGGTTTATCAATGAGTGTCAATGTATTTCTGAATATTTTTCCGTTTTTGCCATCTTAGACAACTCCCTTGGATAAACATTTTGAGTGTCCTCTTAACATTTCAACAGGACATCAAGATCCAATACAACAAAAATTTATTGTCTAGGCACCTATCATTTCAAACACTTCATAGAAGTAATAATTGCTATCTTTGAGAAATGGGGAGCAGTTTAGGAAAATATTTCTCAACCATGATTGAAACCATCATTTCAGCAGCAACTAAAAGTATGTTACCAGTAATTCTAGGGAGATCAAAAGGAGGAAGGAGCTAACTGACATCCTAAAGAAATATAAAACTTAATGACCATGGTTACTAACATATTTTGAGCTTTATTATATCAGATATCAATGAAGCAAGAGCTTTTCAAAGCTCTAGTGTTCATTTAAGGGAGAAAATGGGTTGGAGAGGGGAGTAGAGCAGGACAAGTTTAATTGATCAATAAGGTGAGCATGAGTGCAATTCTTGGGACCTGAAGTTTAAATTTTTAATGGACAAATTGACAGGGAAACCAATTCAACTGAAATTGAGAAAACTGTCTTGGATTCACAAAACACTACTCCTAGCCGCTCTTGAACATGGATATTTGACCAGGGGTGTCTCTTGGGTGGGTTAGATGATGAAATCTTCTGAGTTCTTGAAAAGTATTGGTGTGAGGCCTTTTTTTGAGATTTTTTGTTAATCTTTGGATGATATACAGATGCATTTTTGGTAAAAATCCTCAAGAATTTGGTGAGGATTGAAGTGCAGGCCTAGGGGAGAGGCATAACTTTACACTATCCCTTTAGTTACTTTCTTTGAGGGCTGATACAACTAGTATTCCCTTATCCATTGTTCACCCAGTTGATGATTCTGGATATCACTAATTCAGAGTAATTATCTCCACTTCTTAAGCACTCCCAAGTCATTGAGTTCCTATAGCTATTTCCCCAAATAGACATACTAAATTGTAGTCTTAATCTTGTTGTCCTTGCACAGTAATTATGTGTGATTCTCTCATAATCTACCCAAAAGAAAAGAAAAGAGAAAGCAACAATAGTCATTGTTATTATGCAATCCAAAATTTATTTTGTCCCCAAATGGCACATGGCTGCAATAATTATTGTTGTTTTTGACTCTTGGGGAAGATATTCAAGAGTAAACAGTGTGAAAACCTTTATTATAAAAGGTTTGAGGGTTGAAGCTAGCCTTGGGTTAGCATTTGATGCAAAATTAAGGGGACATACATTAATTTCCAGAAAGATAGAAGATAGTTTTATTTTAGTGAAAAGGAAAGGAGCACTTGAAGAATGCTAAAGCCAACAAAGAGTGTGGATAAACTTGTCTTTATTTAGAGAGAGAACTCTACTTATATAGTATAATGTGAGAAGGAATTTTTCACTAGATAGAAAAGGGGCTGGTTGGGTTTGGAATTGTACCAGGATCAAAATAACTAAGGTAATACAATCCAGAATGTATGAAAATTGCAGTTAGCCCATTTAAGGAAATGGATAACTGTTGAACTCAAAAGCAAACCCAACTAGATCTTTGCAAGTTTCACAATTTGTGAACCATATCAAAATAGCATTAATGGCAAAATTTACAGCACTAAGGAACTCTTCATTATTGGACCCATGTTACATGGGAGTTGTAACCATAGTTGGAAAAGAACAGTGACATTTCTTATGAAAAATTTGGGACATTGCTATATGCAAAATGGGCTACAGGGAGATTTCTTGCCTATTTATCTTGTTCTTCATTTGTATAAAACCAGAGTATGGTTTCCAGACTTTGGTTTATCCTCTCTGTTGGCCATTGGCTTAAGATAAAAGGCTTTTAATCTGAAAAGTTTCACCCCTGTCAGGATACCAGAAGTACTGTAGAGCTCCAGCAAGTGAGGGAGGAGTTAAAGCAGGTACTGGCATAGCCCACCAGATGATGGGACCTAACTTTACCGGGTAGGAAAGGGCCTTCCCAGCCACATCCAAGGGCCCAGCCACTGGTAAGGCAGAATCAATCAATCCTGTGAGCGCCAAGTAAAGCACTCCCAGGAATTGATTACTCTGGCCAGTGGCATCAGAAGTGGGTGGGGTGGAGATAGTTGGTTTGGGCGTCAGGGGTGGTTTCATGGGGACCAGGTAGGCAGCAGGGTTGTTGTATTTCCCGTTGAATATCAAAGGGTAAATGGTGATTGCTTTGCTGTCACATACAATTTTGTAGGGTTCCTTGGGAGTGTCTGGGCGGGTGTACCACTTCAAGTCTTCTAAGGTCCAGGGTTTGTGATCAGGATTTGGGGGATACTCAGTGAAATGCACAGGGCCAAATGAAGTGTTGGGTGGACAGTAGTAGTCAAAGGCTTTGGTTTTGTAAACTGGAGTCTGGCTATCTATCCCAGTAGATGGGTGCTGACGCTTGGGTGTATGCAGATGGAAGAGTATCAAAAATATGTATGGAAACAGATTGGTGAAACAAAGGTTCATAACAACTTTATTTGGTAAGGATGACAATACAGAACTTTTTCAGGTGATTCTGATTTATATACTTACTCACATGCAGGTGCCTCTGGGCATTCTTCTGGTGCTATCTGTGTGGCAAGGCTTGGCATCTCAGGCTCTGCTGTTTGGTTGGCTGCTTCATGTTCATTTTTGGGGGTTTCATGAACAGTTTCTTGGCTTGTTGGTGGCCCATCTTTGCCTGGCTGGTCATTGATTTTGGCAGGTTTGGCTTCTGGGGTTATGGGGGTTTTCCCAATTTGATCACCATTTTTGGACTGGCTTGACAGGATTTCCTGAGGCCAAAGAACTTGATTGAAAAAGGGGTCTCCAATTGAGGACCCTAAATTACTTAATGGAGGGTGGGCTTGAACTGGGTTCACTGGACAGCTAAAATTAGCCTACCCAGACCCAGCCAAACCCACCAAGGCTTGGACATAGCTTTTGGGGCCCATAACAGGCCCTGCAGCTGCCATCAGGGCAGGAATGGTTACTGCACCTGGATTTTTGCTTTTCAAAGCAAATCCAGGTGCGGGAAAATCTTTCCTGCCCACTAGCCCCGCCTGGCGGCTAGGAGCAGGTTTTATTCCCACCTGGGGCTTCAAAAATGTTACTTTTATACTATCTCCCAGTAGTTTTTCAGTGCTTTCCAGAACTGGGCTAGGAATTGAGGACCTATATTGCTGATTATTTCCATGGGAAAGCCATATATTGATAAGACCCTATCAATGAATGGCTTTATCATTTTCATTAAGGTGATGGCAGTGCAGCAAGGGATGAAGTATCTAATCTTGGTAACCCTGTCTAGCACCACCATAATTGTGTCAAACCCTTGGGCAGGGGGAGTTCTAAATGAAGTCTACTGACACTGAAGATCATGGTCCATCTGCTGATTGAAGAGCTACCAACAATTCAGTCGGCTTGAGTCTGCTGGGTTTGGAGCCAAGGCATATGAGGCACACTTTCAAGTACTTGGCTGTGTCAGGATACCAATTGATGGTGAGAACACTGTTTGACGCAGGCAGAGGAACTGCTGGGCCAGGGGGTAGTGCCCACCCTAGGATCGGAGCCAATTTGATAATGTAGGATAAAGACCAAGAAAGGACCAGGGACCAGAGTTAGGCACCATGGAATCTACCAAGCCTGCAAGAGTAATATAGAGTACTCCAAACATCTGGGTGGAAGTGATGTTGTTAGTGGTGGCAAATTCTTGCAGGCAGTTGGGCCGCAGGATTGAAGGAGGGGTCATTGGTACCAGGTATGCAGGCAGATAATTTTACTCATTGCAGAATAGTCTGAGCTGAACTGTGTACCACTTTTCTTTACAGCCAATTGTTTCTGTGACTCTAGTTCTTGCCAAGGGGTTGAAAATGAGTATATTTTCTGGGGTAAACTCAGAATAGGCTGGGGTTATAGGGTATTTTGTGAAATGTACTGGTCCAAAGGATGCTCTGGGTGGACATAATAACACAAGTGAGGGGTCTGTAAGGTTATTGATAGGGGTGACAGGGCCTGTGAGCCTGTGGGACTGGAGTGAAGATGGTAGGATACTAAAACTAGATAGGGTAGAATTTGCGTGAACCAAAGTTCCATTTAAACTTTATTCTTGTAATCACAATACCATCATTCTCATCATAGAAGGGTCTTTATACTATTAAAATTTGTGTCTCCAAAATTTGTGGGCTTTAGGTCTGTGGACATTCTTCCAACAGGACTTTGGTATCTGGGGGAGGCTTCATGGGCAGCTAATTCTGGGTTAGTTGGTGCTGGAAAATAAAAAGCAGTGGCACTCTATTTCTCTGTATCTATTCCCAGTATCATGCAACCTGGCTGAATACATCATTGGTTTGGTACTGGGGCCAGATGTTGATGAGCGTTCATTGAAGGGTTTAATTTTAGGTTCAGTCTTGACCTCCTTTTGACAAGTGTCTACCTCATAATAGATCAGGATCTTCTATTGTGTGCATTTGGTTGTGGACAATGCTCTATAAGTGAAAACTTCTTGGCTTAGCAGGTGTTTCATCAAACATCCTTCAGACTTGGACCAAAAACGCTGCAGCCCAACAGCCTGCCAGCCCTCTTGGTTAGCAGCTCATATTTTCTGGGACCAGAGTTTGATTCTTGGGTTTGGCTTGTGTTTAATATTAGAATTGAAATGATATTCATGACAGGCTTCATAAGTGGTAATGCCTTTCCAATTGAACTGACACTTTATGATTCCAACCATCTTGTTTTTTCCTTGGTAGCCTACTAAGGGGTTGTTGCAGTATAAATGGATGATTTTCCCCTGATAGTTCCTTCAGGGACCCATACCTGGATCATGAAGTGAAGAATTCCTTCACTGACAGCATAGTGGAACTCTTGGAAAGCAGATGAGGACACCATCTGGAGCAGTTGGTTGTATCTTAAATACAGTGGTTGGAGGAGTTTAACCTTTGATGCTAGGTCCATCTTCATCATATGTCCTTTCTGTTCTACACTTGGTGCCAGAAGGGTGGGTTCAGATAATATCTGGCCCTTTGGGATAAAAATACGGGTATTGAACTCTTGTTCTAACTTGACGTTAGGTAGGTGGGCAGGATTACAACTGAGAGCATCAGTCAAGTGATTATAGTGTTCTTTGATGAACTTGTATTTGATCCAGAAACGAGAAAAGTCCTCATGCCACTGTGATTGTCTTCCTAAAAACAGCCTAGGCTCACGGCAGTATAACAAAGCTTTGTGTTTAGTCCTGACAATGAAGGAGTGTTAAGACAAATAGAGGTGATGTTGTAAATAAAGCAGCAATGCCACTACAGTCAATAGTTCTTTGTTGTACACCATGTAGTTTAGCTTGTGAGAGTTCATTTTTTGGGAAAAGTAGCCTACTGGAAATTCTTGACCTTTTTCATAGTTCTTATAGTAGAACCAAGGCTACTGCATATTTGGAGGCGTCAGTAGCCACAATGAAGAGCTTGGAATAATCAATGTATCTTAGAGCTGTGGATGGGAGCACTATGAATTTTACTGCTTGGAAGGCTGCATCACATTGGAGTACCCAGACTAACTGGTGTTTCCTGCTTGCAGAATACAAGGGGGCTGCAGTTTTGACATCTTTATTAAAACATAGATTATGCTTAAAAAGTGTCAACATTGACACTTTTATGTTGTGTGTCTGACTTGGCATAAAAGTAAATTTTTATCAGTAAAAGTAAAGGGAAAGTTGGGTTGGATTGAAGTTTTTTAGGTTTAAAATTAAATCATGCTGAAATGGTCATGGTTTTGTCATGTTTTCTGGGGCTGCACCTCCAAAAGCTAAGAAAAATTGGAATTAAGCTCAACCAACTAAAAAATTCCTTAATGGGATCACTTTTCTGGTCAGCAGTGCTCATGTTGACAAAGTGTTGTCATGGGCGCTGTTGCCTTGTTTTCCACCTTGGAATTATTTTAGGTGGATGGCCTCCACTTAGGGTTATGACAGACAATTTCTGAGCAGGATCTGAGTTAGCCTTCTTTTGAATGGTAAATCAGATTTTAAATGGGGGTTGGATTCCCTAGCCTTAGGGAATCCAAATTTCTATAAAAAGATGCTGGCAGGGATGTCCTTGTATCCTCAGAAATTTAGCTCCACCTGCTTGCCATCCAGCAGGAAACCAGGGCTGAAACCTTGGGAGTGAGGATTAAACAATTATAAAACAATATTTATATTAAGTGAAAATAAAATAACTTTTTTAAACCCCTCTTTGTTTTAAAGTTTGTTTTTATTTTTTTATTTAAAAAATAAAGGTAATAAGATCTGATCCAAAACAGATCCTCCACCAGTAGCACAATTAAGGCCTGATTCTGATAAAATCAGAGACAGATTTGCTCAGATGGCTGCTTTATTATAACCAATTAATATATATAAAAGTGAGTCTGTCTGTCTGTCTGTAATGTTGCCTCAAGTGGGCTCAAGCCGTAAGGGATTTGACTGAATTGATTCTTACTTAAATTTTATTTTAAAAGTTGATTGTTAAGCAACAAGCTCAATTTGGCTCATCCTTACATTCAATCCCTTACATGCATCTTTGAGAGTACACAGATTGAATTCAGTGGAGTGTGGTCTAAATCATGTTGAACTGAAATATAAGCCACTCAAACTTTAATAAATTTTTATTTGATTACTTGCATTTTAAATTAGTGGCTAACCCTATTCAACCATATCACAGTGGCTTATCTTTCTAAATTACCCAGCTCTAGAATGGGTGGATTAAAACTGGAAGAAAAGCAGCAATTGTTTTCAATTGTTTTACATGATTGGATGGTTATGCTCTGTGCTGAGGATTGAATTGATGACAAAAAGAGAGCTTGGTCAATTTAAAGTGATATGGTTTAAATTATAAATATAAATATAAATATTAGTTTAAAGAAGGAGATGGTTGGCTTGGACATTTTGAAATTCTTACCATTCAAGTGAAATAATAGAATATTCTAATTGGATGGATCACCTGATCCAAGTGGCTGCATATTGTTCAGAGTAAACCTTGCTTGACACAGCTTCATCCCAAAAGAACATCAGTGGAGTAAACTAAATATGATAAAATTGTGTTTCCATATGATGATTTTTATGAAATTTAGAGGATGTAGATCATTTTTTCAGATGATTCCGATCAAAATGTTACCAAACATGATAGCTCTAGCTGCTTTAGATGCTGAGATATATAGTTAAGTGCTGGAATTGGGTTTGTGTCATAATCAAAGGCTCAGACTCAATTTGATATTATCTAAATTTACTTTTAATACTGTAAATTCAGAACCTGAACGTAAAAATGCGGGATTGTCAAATCCTTGGTCCAAATTTTGAATCACTTTTGCAGGATGGCCTTTTTTTAATTAAATTGATTTTTTTGGATATTTATTTGAATATTTGAAAATGTGGGAACTCATAGACACTTTGCAAATTTCAAGTCAAGCTGCATATTTCCTATGGACAAAATGAATTAACTGGAATCAGATTTGAAGCGTTCAAATCCATCAACCATTTTCATTAAGTTTACTATGTTTTTTGAAATTGCGGGATTGTCAAATCCAAGAACCAAATTTCAAATCACTTTTGAATGCCACTAGTAAACTCAGATATTAATTGCAGGAACTGGAAATTAAATTGAATGTACAATAAGCACACTAGGAAACACCAACCTAAATCAAGAAGCTCCACCACAACAAAAATCAAACTAAAAATTCAATATTGATAACCATAATTAGACATGAAAAGTGATTAAACTTTAAAATCATCCAAACCCAGAAAGTATAAAATATTATTCACTTCAAATAACAGATATAGAAATTCTGTTACTATTCAAGGCTAGCTCAAGAGAAAATAACTACCCACAACTAAACCAATAACTCCAATTAAATACAAATTTAATCTAAAATATATTTTTTATTTTATTTTTATGGACCGTCAAGCGCATTCCCAACCTGCTCCTGCACCAGCCTGTGGGGCAGCCTGTCAACAAGGGCATCCCAGAGGGTCCAAGAACAGACCCAGAACACAACTCAAGGGGAGTCATGCCAATACACAGGCCTCCCAAGGTGTCAGAGCCAGTCAACCACCTCTCGTATCCCAAGCCAGATCAACCAGCCTGAATCCCAGACAGAAGCCACTCTCAAGGCCTGCCACAAAAGACTTCTACACCAGGGTCACCGGGAACACTGAGGTTACTTACACCTCCACTGTGTACCCAGTTGTCACCTGGCCCTGCACTCTTGACCCAAGAGTTGCCACTTCCTGCCCATGCGTCTTTGATACCTCCTATGAGCCATTGGCCACAACTGAGGAGCCATCTGCACCTGTGTCTTATGCCACTATTGACAGCGCCAGCGCAACCAAGCGTGATCCCACCTTCTACATGAAGGTCCCCATCCCCTGTTCTGAGCCTGGTAGCCAGGATGCCGTGGTACCTGCCAAGGGCCGGCGCCAGTTGACAGATAGTGAGCATGAAGCTCTCCTCAACTGCATAAACAGGAGAATGGCGGATCAGGATATTGCGTCCTGATTTGGTGTCACAGCCAGGTACATTGCCAACATCAACACCAAGTATGGCAACACTGGGCAAATTGCCAAATCCACCAAGGCAAAAAGACAGCCAAAACTCTTGCAGCCTGTGCACATTGACACAATCAAGCAATGGGTAGCCAGGGATTGCCACCTGGACACACTTGCTGTCCAATCAATGCTTGCCACAGAGTTTGGGCTTTCTGTTTCTAAAACCCTTGTTTACAAAACAATGGTTGATTTGGGCTTCTCTTGGAAGGTGCTCAGAGTTTCTCTGTACAACAGAAACAGTGAAAAGACCATCAAGGATTGACACATTTATGCTGAGACATATCTGGCACTAAAGGAGACTGGGAATGTCCAGTTCTTCTATATAGATGAATTTTTGTTTTCTTCCTCACTCATGTCTAGGCATGAGTGGATTGAGAAGGGGTCGAGTGATGATGTAGCACATTGTGAAGCTGTCTGTTCCCAGACCTATTCAATGGTTGCGCTTCTTGGTCCTTGCAGGTTAGACCAGTATCAGATGATTAAAGGCTCCCATAACAGCAGGACCTTTCTCAATTTTCTCTGAGTTGTTAAGGAGTACCTTTGGATAAATTACAGCAGCACAACCAACGTTGTTGTGCTTGATAATGTTGGGCTCCACAAAGTGGATCTGGTTGTGTCTGAGTTCCCGCCAATTGATAAAAATATCCATTCTGCCAGCCACCACCTTGCAGACTGCCCAATGAGACTCCTCTTCCTCCCTCCATATTCCCCATTTCTTAACCCAATTGAGGAGGTCTTTGGGTGGATCAAGAATAAGGTGAAACAAGGCCTCCCTCAGGACACCAAGGATCTCTTCAACATTCTTGAGATCAGCCAATTTGCAATGCCACCTGATGTGGTGGCGGCTTTTTACAAGCACTCAGAATCCTTCCTCCCCAAAGCCCTGGCCTCTGAGCCAATCAGATAAATGGGTGCCCCAGTTTTATTTGTTTTTATTTTTTTATTTTTTTATTAGGACTCAAATTATTATTTATATATAATAATGTGACGTTTGATTGTATTATAGACATTTAAGAATACTAGAAAAGGTAAGTAAAATTAATTATACTAGATAAGAGGGATTCTTTTTTATATGATGCACTGAATATTATTGGCTTTTGCGGTAACAAATAAATAAATGATAAAAAAGATAGAAAAAAAATAGTTTATTTAAATAATTGTGAATCATTTTGGTACTTTGACTTTTCTAAGCCACAAATTGGACCTTGCGTGTCATCATCTGCTCCTTGGTATTTCAGTGCCACTGTAGCTACACAACACAGCAACCAATGATTTTTATGTATTCCTTACTAATTTGTACTTAGGATGCAGTTCAAGTATATCAAATATGTTTATCAAATCATATTACAAGGGAAAGGTAATTTGAGTTCTAAACAATCATTTGTTTAGAACAATAGTGGAGCAGGCTGCATGATGCGGATAAACTCAATTCTCCATGTTTATCTTTGTGATAAATGTACCCATACTCGACAAGATAATAAATAATAAATAAAAACATTTTTAACTTATTTTTAAATATTCACGTGGTTGCAACTTTAACTATTATCTTGTAATATATTTAGATATATTAATACTATAATTTACCTACTAAAAATTAAAATAAAAAATAAAATTTTAAAATAAAAATATAATTAAAAATCTTAAAAGTTTAATAGTAAAGGTTAAATATTCAAAATACACCAATTTTTTATTTAATCATGATTTATTCAATATTAAAATATTAAATATTTTTAATAGTAAAATATTTAATATTAAAATAAACAATATTAAAATATTTTACTATTAAATATTTTAATATTATATAATATTAATATTAAATGTTTGCTATTAAATATTTTACTATTAAAATTTTACAAGTAAAATTTTAAAATAGTGAAGTATTTAGTATTAAAATATTAATATTTAAATTTTAATATTTAAAAATAAATTAAAAATAAAAAATAAAAAAGTTTTTTGCAAGGGAAAATGATTTATTAGGGGAATGCAAATTGCAAGGGGAATGTGATTATTCCGGGAATTATACCCCAAAATCAAATTTTCTGCTAGTGTGTCCAATTGGGACCATATACTTTTCTGTATGTGGTGGATGACTCTGGCGCCAATTGCTAGGGGAGTGGCGCTCAGCACCCCAGTGGTGGCCAAACATCTTATAAAAGGCAGACGGGTGAGGGAATCAATTAGCAGTTTTTTTGGGGGGCACATAGTACCCATATAGTGTTGCCAATGTGAATGAATCATAGAGGACGTGCTTGACTGTCCTGTATCCCCATGGTGTCTTCTGTTTGTCAAGGGCTACGCGGCATATATCAAGCTGTATAGGTACATCTTCTAATTTTTTCATGTTTGCTTTCAGTATGCAATGGAGCAGGATTCCCAGGTACACCGCAACATGGATTCTTTGTGAGGTATACTTTTCGGAGAACATGCACAATTTCTTGAAAGTCTGAACTAACCTATTAATATAGGAAGTCTGATTAAATTTGAAGAGGGTACCGGGGGCGCCCAACTTGAATCTGCCCTCCAGGCCTCGGCAAACAATATCATTTAAGGTTTAAAACTATTCACAAGGACTGTATCCCCGACTTTATTTGATAGAGCCTTAAAATTTTCATTAAAAATTGCTGATTTCAGATATTCATTTCCTATTTGAAAATTGGTTTTTATTAAACTTTTTTCATATTTGTTGATATTTGAGAATGGTAACCTTTGAAATGCTTTCATATATGTATTCATCAAAGTTCAGTTTCAAATCCCCGCAAATTTCATTCATTTCTTTTATTTTGATTGTTGATCCTAATTTGTAGGCTTCTCTTATCCATGGCGAGCACCCCGCGGGTGGTTGATATTCCCTGATTTGAGCTTCACAATTATTAAAACTATTCATATTCTGTTGAATTATTTTGTTTATTTGGTTTTTATTTATTTGTTTTATAGGGCCACCAGTGACTGGTAGCCCCCATAAAACCAACTCAGTGTAAAAGCCGCCACTTCTGCGACCTCATCCCCATTCCTGGTGATGACTAAAAATAAATATAAGTAAAACATAAAAAGACTTACTGATTGTTTCCCCTGTGGCCCCCTCAGCCACAGGCGCCATATTGGCAAACTTCATGAGCGTTGGATGCTCTTCAGTGCTCTTCTTGGGCTTGATCTTCCTTATCCTGCTTGCAACTTGTGTTTCTTCTTGTGTTTCATTTGAAAAAGCTTCTGTATTTATTGAAGCGCTTCTTCTTCTTGATTGTGTTTTGTTTTCATACATTTCCATTTGATTGTTTTCCTCTTCATTGGTGTTGATTTCCTTTTGAATTTTTATTCCTTCTATTAGTCTGATCTTATCATTGTTTTCTTTGGCCCCCTGCCAGAACTCTCACAAATTGTATCCCGCGTTGTTGAACTTTAGACTTGATAAAATAGTTCCCTGTAGATTAAGTAATTTTTCTTTATTTCTTTCATCTATGATATTTCCCAATTTGTTCAGAGCATCTTCTTTTGGCTGGATCAGTGGCTGGCCCTCATCCCCTAGCTTTCCTGTCACTATTTCTCTGATGTTTTTCTCAATTTCAACAACATTTTGCAGGTGAGCTTCTAATTTGTTGATTAAGTTATAGATTGATGACATTTTGTTTGAATTCCATCAAAAACTGGCTTTTATAGTACTATCTTTGATGCATACATATTTTTGTCATCATCATTAATAAATTGAAGACAATAAACGTAAATATTGCATTAGAATATTACAATTAGACGTCAACTATTGATATTTTGATATTATGTGCATAGCTCAATGCATTTTATTTAATAAAATTCATTGTAAATGAGGCCTTTTCATTTTAATTTATTTAAATTTAATGTGTTTATACAGTAGTTTTAAAAGCTATGGCAACAAGCAAAATGAACTCAGATTTAAACAAAATTCAACTAGCAGGTTAAAATATACACTCTGTTAACAGGGATTTTTGGCGCTAATAGGCAAAATGGGTTAACACAGCAACAAAGTACTCACGCGCAAATCAAAACCATTCAAAATGCAATCCAAAATACATGGATTCACAAATAAAATGGTGTGAATTGGCTTTTGGTGTACATATGTTTACTATGTGAATTGGTGACAAAATACACCCACACATGGTGCGTCAAAACTCAATCCAAAAACAAAACACAATAGGAACTCAAACCACAAACAAAATCACTCACACAGTTTGTGCAATGGATTGTAATCAAGAATGATACCAAGGCATCTAAAATAAGACACAAGATCTGAAACATAAATTTTAAAAATATTGTGTTGAGTGCTTATATTTGGCATAAAATCCGGGAAAAAGGGTGGGAATTATTTTGGGTATTCAAAAATAGGCGTTGTAAACCAGAAACAACTAATTAAGAAATAAAAAATCTATAATTGGGATATTGGGTGGGAAAACCTCTAATTAAATATCCATATTCAGATAAAAGCAAAAATTAAAATTAGGGAGTAACTTAATTAAAATTTATTTAGTATTTTATTAAATTTTAAAATGAAAGGAACACAACACCAGAGTACCAATGCACCTGTTGTGCACCGCAGTTGTGGTCGCCCCCGCGGGTCAAAGAATAGACTCAGTACAACACAAGTGCCTACTTGGGAGGTAGGCAGAAGAGGAGAGTTCCATGGTGACGCTGCACTGACACAGCCGGTTCAAGGAGCACAAGCTTCTAGGGTGCAGAGCATAAACCCTTGGGTCCCCAAGCTGACCCGGAAGCCCACCAAGGTCACCGCTACCAAAATGATTAGAAACAAGGAGGTAGAACTTACTTTGTATGTGTTTGACACTGTGTACCGGCAAGAGTTGGTCCCGTCAGCCATGCTGGAGAAGATGAAGCCTGTACTTGATACTAGCTATGAGCCATACATAAGCAATGCAATCAGGAGGACAACAAGGAGCCTGAGTTCTTTCAAACTGATGAGGGACAACTGGTGCGCAAGAAAGTTTCAGCCTTCTACAACAAGGTGCCTATGCCCTGTGCCTTGCCCAATGCTGATGAGTCAATCCCCACCGCTAAAAAGCCCGCTCAGAAGCGCATCCCTGACATCCAACACATCATCCTGCTTAATCTAATGTGTGAATCAGGCAATTACAAGGCGGACGCAGCCATTGTTGGGGTGGATCCCAAGTACGCCTCAAAGACCTTCAACAAGTTTCTCAACACGGGTTGAGTCCTTGCCACAGAGAAATCCTTGCGCGTGTCAACCATGCTCACAAAGGAGCACAAATGGGCAATCCGCCAGTGGATAACCCAAGATTGCCATCTTGAACTGGCAAATATACAGGCCATGGTCAAGTCCGCTTTTGGGGTTGAGGCCTCAATTTCCTTCTATTATCATTTGGTCAAGGGAATGTGATTTTTCTGGAAAAAACTCGGGGTATCCTCATACAATTGGAACAGCCCAGCCAATATTGAGACCCGGAGAAAATACGCAGAGGTGTATACTGCCCTAAAAGCCAAGGGGATGGTCAAATTTTACTACATCAACAAATCAGCATTTGCCTCGTCAATGTGCAATGAGTATGGGTATGTCCCCAGAGGCTACAATGACAGGATGGCTTGGCGTGCTGCAGTCTGCGCCACAGCCTATTCAATGGTGGCTCTCCTTGTTCCAAAGGGGGTTGAGCTCTACCAAATGATATTGGGATCTCACAATAGCTGGACCTTCCTATCATTCCTCTGATTGGTCCAGGAGCACCTGAGGCGCACAAGCCTGGGCTTCACCAACGTAATTGTTCTGGACAACGTTGGTCTCCACAAGGTGGCAGATATTCTTGAAGAATTTCCATCAATTGACACAAGCATTGCAGTGGGCCCCTAGCAATTGGCCACGGCAAATATGTGCCTTCTCTTCCTCCCTGCCTATTTGCCCTTCCTAAATCCCATCGAGGAAGTCTTTGGGTGGCTCAAGCAAGTTGTCAAGCGAGGAACCCCAACTGGGACAGAGGACCTTTTTGGTTTGCTGCAGGCCGGGATCCATACCCTCCCAGCTGAGACCATGGCCAAATTCTATGGCCACGCTGATTTGTTTATCCCTGTGTGCCTTGCAAATCAGCCAATCAATTAAAGGCTTAGCTTGTCTGATTTTTTTATATTCTCTAATTTACTATTCAAGATTCATTAACTAACATTTTATATTTAGATGTTTCCAAGCCCACAATCACATTCAGCAGCACCATCAATGAAGGTTAGTAATTTATTTATTCATAATCATTTTTATTATTGCATCCAAGGGTATCCCAAACGCTTGATAATGGATTACGCAAACACATCAATATCATTTTTGGCAAATAAATATAAAAAGCAAACTAAAAAAATGTAAATCATACAAATTAGAAGTATATTTTATTGATATATATTATATGCTTTTATTAAAACCTTCCCTGGAATTTATTTTGTAAGTAATTTCTGCTAAAATATTATTTTATAAAATTATTAATTATAACAAAAATAATCTAAAGGGTAAATATATTTATTGGTATAGAGAATAAATTAGGAGCACCTATAATGGGTTTGGCGGTATTTACCCACCCCACAATGGAGGTGGCGCATAACCTCCACTGCCACACCGTGGACAGTGGATACACCCTGGTTAAAATATTCTCACCTGCTGGTAAAAGGGAGGATGGTGAGGTGGGAGTGAAGCAGCAGCTTTTCAGGCGGGGCTGCAAACCCGTAGATTCCAGCCAGGACAAGGGCGTCCTGGATAACATGGTCAACTGAGTCATATCCATGGGGGACCTTCTTCCCGTTGAGAGCAAGTCGGGCCTTGTTGATCCCCAGAAGGACCCTGTCCAGGTCCTTCACGCTGGCGCCCATTCCAAAGTAGAATAGGAACCCCAGGTAAACAACAAGGTGAAGCCTTTTTCCAGCAAAGGCTTCTATAAACTTGCATAATTTATTGTATACTGTGCTTATTTTTTTCTCGTGTTTTGTTTTGCCGAAGGTAAGATCCATAGCTTCTGGGACCCCCGTCTTGTCCGCCAGGAGGATTTTAGTCTTCTTCACGGCTGTTGCGGATGCAAAAGCCAGTTTTTCTACTGCGCGCCTGAAGTTCTCCAGCGAGTAGGACAGGGTGTGCTCCACCAAGAAGCAGAAGCAAGCAGCTGCATGGGCCCGGCCCATCTCTGGTATATTCTTGAATGGGAGCGTTGCAGGACGTCCCAAACAAGCTCAATGGAGTTTACACAGTAAACTCCACTGAGGTTAACCAGGTCCAGGCAGACCAGTTGAGCATCCTTGTAGGCAGTAACTGCCCACTCAGATGCCCCCTCTTCATGTGTTAGCCCAGTCAATGCCTCCCTGGACATTGGTAATGCACCGTGAATCCTATCTTTGAGCTCCTGCAAGACAGGGGAGGACAGGAAAAGCTGCTTTGCCACGTGAGTGGCAAAATTTGAGTAGAATGTGGGGGAACAAAAGAAACCAGGACCTGGTGGAGTTTGCCATCAACTTTTTCTAAAAAAAGGTAAGTATTTATGAATTTTTATTAAATTTAATTTTTTAGGTTACCTTCTTGAGTTTCTTCTTCGCCGGCGGCTTTGGCAGGCTTTGCCATCCTTGGTGCAAGCAGCTGTGCGGGCGTCTCAGTGTCCTCCTTGCGGGCCCTCTTGGCGGGTTTGAGATGTGCATACATCTCAGGGTTGTCCATCCAGACAGACAGCGCAGAGAGTGCAAAGGACTTGAATTGCAAGCCTTCAACCACTGTCTTCTGAATGCTGAGTAGGCGCTCTATTGTCTTCTCAGGTGTGTCCGGTGTTTTGGTCATGAGTGACTTGGCGGACACCTTTTTGATTTTGTCCCCTTCAAGGACAGCAGACTTCACCTTTTCCTTGACCTTGCAGTCAATTTCTTTGATTTTGGCAATTGCCAAGTCAAGGTCTCTTAGAAGTTTTTCCAATTTGCTCATTGATTTTTTACTAACCTTTTCATATATTTTTATAGCTCTTGCCCCAATAAATTCTGTATTATTTTGATACAATTGCCTCTTTGTTTATTCCTTTTTGTTTTCCCATTTACTACATTATCCCATCTTTTTACCCATTTTGTATATGTTTTACATACATCTCAATATGTGTTGTTTGCTTTGTGTGGCATTGTTTCCCTAGTTACCAGATTATTTTTAACGCTTGACACAGCCCCTTGTGAAAATATTAACAACAACTTGGTGATCAGCTAAATTTGAATTAGAAAATTATAGTGTTAACTGTTTTTAGATAAAGTTGTTACTGATCCAAATTCAAAACCTTAATGATAAACTTTAAGCCAATCAGGAGCCAAGTGATAAAGTGATTGTTGTGACATAAAGGGTCATTCAATAATTATTTGATGCATGTGCGCTAATTAATATGATTGGATGGATGCTTTGCCATTGTACGCCATTGCTGCTGTGGCAAGTTGTTGATGGACTAGTGTTAACTCAGCGGCTGATTGGGCACTAGTCCATCAACAACTCGCCACAGCAGCAATGGCGTACAATGGCAAAGCATCCATCCAATCATATTAATTAGCGCACATGCATCAAAGAATTATTGAATGACCCTTTATGTCACAACAATCACTTTATCACTTGGCTCCTGATTGGCTTAAAGTTTATCATTAAGTTTTTGAACTCAGATCAGTAACAACTTTATCAAAAAACAGTTAACACTATAATTTTCTAATTCAAATTTAGCTGATCACCAAATTGTTGTTAATGTTTTCACAAGGGGCTGTGGTTTGGTGCTAAAAATAACTGTGTTCAGGATCTAGATACACACCATAGTAAATATATGATTTTATAGAAATAAGATGAACATAAAGAATAAAACCAACTATTAACAAAGAGAAAATGAACAATTGAAATTCAAAATAAAGATAATATGAATATAAAATGTTTGGTGACAGGGGGTTTATTGAGGTGGGGGGAGTGATGCCTAGGAGGCAGAATAACGCGGGAAGGAAGACGTAGAGGCAGTGCTGGCCTGGGGGGTCTGGGATTGGGTGGGTTGGGCTTGCGGGTTAGGGGTGTTGGTGGTGGGGGTGGGGGTGGAGGCAGGAGGATTTTGCGTGATGGCTGCCATATACCGCTTGTTGTACTCCTCATCAGTCATTGGCTGGATGGGCTGGTAAGTGGCAGTTGCCTGAGGTGGAAGGTGCTTATCCTTACGTGATTGGCTGCCCATGTTCACATGGAAAACCATTTGCGCAAACAAGTCAGCCACCATTTGGCAACCAAAGAGAAAATTGTGATCAAGGACCCCAAGATAGAGGTCGTTGAAAGCCTGAGGGCGGCACTCCCGTAGTGTGGACCCCATGTTAAAGAAGACAACATCTCCCAGATGGACGTTGGCATGGCCGGCAGGGTAGACTGAGGCCTGGTGCCTGCGTCCCTGGATGGCCTTGAGGGCAGTGGAGCTTCCCTCCATCTGGTGGCTCAAGAAAACCTGGTATTTGGAATTTGAGCCATCCCAGGAGTTGAGCAATCCACTGAGGATGTGGCCATAAGAGTACCCATTGACAAAATCAGGGTTTGTCTAATAATAGACAAAACCCTTGGCCAACACAGCCAGAAATGCACCAATAAACATCCCCTTCTTGACCTTCTTCTTTTTTTTTTGAGTGGCGGCTCTTTCTTGCTCACCAAAGTCATCAAAAGCTAACAATAGCTTGTAGTAGGAGATGAAAATGACATCATCTGACAGACTAGTCAAGCAACAGACCAGGGTGGATTCAATGGTGGGATCATACAGGGAATCATTAGCGCCATCCCATTGGTTGCCGGCAAAATTAGTAAGAACCCATACAGAAGCCACATTCCCGTACATCTAGAGCTGCACCATGCGCTCAGACACCCAAATGCCATGGTGAGCAAGTTGCTTTGGGACCTGGGTCAAGGGAAGCTTGGGGTCCTGCTGGAGGAGGTCAAGCATTATTAGGTATGCCTCAGTTATCTGGGACTCTTGGGCCTTCTTGGGCTTCTTGGCCGCCCCAATCTGATTCCCCCTGTTCATCATGCTGTTGAATTCCCGCATGACAGTAGCTTGGGTAAATTGCAATTAGTCAGCAATCTGATCCCAGGACAGACCCTGCAGGTTGAGTGCCACAATTTCCTGAAGAATTTGGGCGGTGATGATTTGTCACTTGGGGCGCTGGGCGGGGGGAGCTGAAGCCTGATTGGCTGAGGGAGGGGCAGGTTGGGCAATGGCGGGAAGTTGTTCCAAATCAAGGTTGCCATCCTGATTGGTTGGTTGATGGGCAGCTTGTGCGGGGGTGGGGGTGGGAGCGGGGGCAGCACTAGATGCAAAGTGACTCTCAAACAAGTCAAAGCCATATGGGTCGGGGGATAGTAACAGGTCAGCTTCCTTGTTACCCGCCTCAAAGGCTTGGGTATAAATGGGTGCCTCCACGTTCTGAGCCTCGCCTCCATTGAAGCTGGCTTGACTGCTGCTGACTTGACTGCTGGTGCGGTTGAAGATGTTGCTATTGAAAACCATATTGAAACAAAACCTAGGATAAAATCACAAAAAGTAGAAATTTTAAAATTTAATCATTTATTTTTATTGTAATCTCAAGTCCATATTCAGAAGGTTCTTAAAACCATTCCATACAAATCTGGAGCCATGAAAATGAATAAAATGCCTCTGTTCTTAAATTGGATAGCTGTTGATTGGCTGTTATACTGTTATTTTTCTATTTTAGGTTGCTCATACTACAAATCTTGTGTGAGTTCATTTTGTTTCGTGTTTGTGTAATCTTGCTTCTAGAGTACTCAGATTTTGTTTCATTTTGGTCCTTCTGTTGGTGTCTCATATGAATCCTGATTGGATTATAATATACTCCGGAATAGCATCCATCCATTTCACTTGTTGTGTCAGTTCATTTTTTTTGTGGGTTGAACTACACCGCTTGATGTTTGATATAATTTTGTATAATGGGCAAGTGAAATTTTGTTTTTGGTTTGACATTTCATTTATTAACCAAAAATATTTAAATTATTTGAATCCTTAATCTCACGCAACTTGAATTTTGTTTAAATCTGAAATGATTTTGTTTAAATCTGAGTTCATTTTGCTTGTTGCCATAGCTTTTAAACCTACTGTATTACAGAGCCATTAAGCTTAGGAAAAATATTAATAATTAGTGCATTTTATGTCCTGTATATTTACCTATTGGTAATAATTCTGTAAACTTTTCAGTCAGATTTTGCAAGGTAATAATAATGTAATGTGTTAATAGAATACTGTTTATTGTCATTAATTGGCTGATTTTCTTTGATGTGGCAATTGTGCATTTTCTGATGTTTACGCACTAGTATCCAATTGGTTGGCTTCACATCCAATTGCACAGGCGATAGTAAAACAAGCCGCCACCCCAACCACATCCAGTCTCAGGGTGGCGGCTTGTTTTCCTATCGCCTGTGCAATTGGATACTGTAAATTCAGAACCTGAACGTAAAAATGCGGGATTGTCAAATCCTTGGTCCAAATTTTGAATCACTTTTGCGGGCAACTTGCTGAGTGAAACATAAAATATTTAATGAAATCAACCATTTATTTTGATTTTTTTTGGTTTATTTAAATTGGCAAATTTTGAATCTCTTGAGCAGATAACTCAACTAACAAAAGACAAAACTCAGCAAACAAATGCGGGATATATGAATCAGAAATGCGGGATTCTAATGTACAATTTGTGATTTCCTGTATTTCAAACAAATCATAGACATCATGTGAAAATTAACAAATCTGAAATTGCGGGATTGTCAAATCCAAGAACCAAGTTTCAAATCAAAATTGCAATGAATTTGAAATAAATATAATTTATGGGTGTCTCAAAAAGGATGTTAAAGGATCTAGAGTGGATTTGTGCTGATTCTTTTAGGAAGCACAGGCATTCTCAAAATTCACCCTATTCCATTTTAGGACAGCTAAAATTTAGAGTGTAATATTCACAAAATTGACATATATAACAATAAAATTGACTAAAATATAAATTCCTCTTCTTGAGTTTAAAATTTTAATAAATTTTTATTATGTCTTCTTCCAACACCAACCAAGTCAATGAGCTGTTCCCTGGCCTTGACAAAATCATGCAGGGCTACGCTGGATCTCTTAACGGTGAAGCCTCTGTCTATGGCCACTCCCAACCTGCAGGCCCCTCTGCAAGCCCCACCCAGGAGTGTGTTCTTTCTCCTGCAACTTCCAGCATGGCCCTGTTTGCCCACCATGCACAGGCAGCTGCCAACCAAAATCCCTTACCAGTGATGGCATCCAGAACCAGCCATTTGAGCCATGGGGTCACTCAGAGAGCCCAGAACCCCAAAACAGCCAATCAGATGGCATCAACCAGTTTCTGAGATGGACATGACCCTCCCCCAGCCAATCAGCCTGCAAGACGCAGAAGAAAATTGATCACCCCGGAGATTGTTCTTGAAATGGTTGAAAAGCGAGAGAAGCTTATGTCCTTTGGGGAAATTGCGGCTGCAATGGGGTTTGCAAAGTCCACTGTGGCTGCAACCCTGAGAGCCCACGCCAACTGTGACCCCCCCACCAAGAAGACCCCAACTGGTGCTCTTACCTCAACCAAAGGTGAAAAGGCTCACCCTCTCATGATGGCCATTATGGAATGTGACTTGTGGATGCCCCTGGTCCAGGTACATCTCCAGTTGGGACTCCACAGCATCTTCACCAACAAAAGAACAGTCAATTCATGAATGCACAGAGCCGTGGTTGCTGCTAGAATCTTGTTCAATCAAGTTCTCAATGGTCCATTTTGGTGGATACCAACCCCTACAATTCAACAATTATTAATTTTATCAAAGGAAGGGCAATGAGGGCCCGTAATGACATAATATTCCTGTCGTATGCTAAGATCTTGGCCAGTATCCAAGACTTTGGAGAGAAGCGCATCCAATCTGACGTGTACAAGCGCAGCCCAATCTTGTATCGGTTTGTTGGTGTTTTATTGGCAGTTTTCCCATTGGGCATCAATTATTACTCGGCAATATCAAACACCGCAGATGGGTATGCCTACCAGATGGAGCTCAAGGACATGCTGGAGGAGTGGGCCGCCCAAAACACCGTGCACACAGTTGTACTGAGTGCTGAGATGGAACAGCAGGAATGGGCAACCAAGGAAATTAGGGCTGCGGGCATACCTGCTGGTCCTACCCCATCAACTACGCTGACATGCATCTTGCAGATGTATGTCTCTACAATTTTGGTTCCGCTCTCAGGTGCTTAAAGCCTACCACCTACAATGAACTATGCACCCAAATTGATAAGGGGTATGAGCTTTTCCCTTCCGTGTCCATCCAGGACTTATTTGATCTCATCATCTTCTATGCAAGTGATAGTGATAAGTCCAGAAAGGACCCCTGCCTCCCCCCACGCCACTCCATCTGTTTTGTCAAGCCCGCATATGTGACAGAAGAAGGATTTGAGCAATTGAAGCAAACCGCTCTTGCTGCCCTCCCCAGTCAACAGACCCTGCCTCACCAACCCCCCATCAAGATCAAGCCACCTGCCTTCCAACCCTGACTCCCAAGCCACCACCCATTCCCTCCCCACCATCTCTGATGCCGCCCCTTTCACAGGCGCAGATGAAGGCAATGTTCATTCCGCCCATTCCCTCCCCTTCCCGTCCTTTGATTAGTAAATAAATCTTTTCTTGGTGACTACTATTAAAATTGATTTTTTCTTTCAGTTCATAATTAATAATATATTTTTTACATTGTTATAAGTTTCCGTGTGTAAAGAATGTTGTATATTTGATGTAGTAGCATATACTTATTTCCAAGGATATTTTCATCATCATCATTAATAAATTGAAGACAATAAATGTAAATATTACATTAGAATATTGTAATTAGACGTCAACTCTTGATATTTTGATATTATGTGCATAACTCAATGTATTTAGTTTAATAAAATACATTATAAACGAGGCCTGTTCATTTTAATTTATTTAAATTGACTAAGTTTATATTACAGAGCCATTAACACTTAGTACAAATATTAATAGTTAGTGCATTTTACAGCCTGTATATTTACCTATTGGTAATAATTCTATAAACTTTTCAGTTGGATTTTGCAAGGTAATAATAATGTAATGTGTTAATAGATTACTGTTTATTGTCATTAATTGGCTGTTTTTCTTTGATGTGTCAATTGTGCATTTTCTGATGTTTACGCACTAGTATCCAATTGGATGTGAAGCCAACCAATTATATACTAGTGCGTAAACATCAGAAAATGCACAATTGCCACATCAAAGAAAATCAGCCAATTAATGACAATAAACAGTAATCTATTAGCACATTACATTATTATTACCTCGCAAAATCCAACTGAAAAGTTTACAGAATTATTACCAATAGGTAAATATACAGGCTGTAAAATGCACTAACTATTAATATTTGTACTAAGTGTTAATGGCTCTGTAATATAAACTTAGTCAATTTAAATAAATTAAAATGAACAGGCCTCGTTTACAATGTATTTTATTAAACTAAATACATTGAGTTATGCACATAATATCAAAATATCAAGAGTTGACGTCTAATTGCAATATTCTAATGCAATATTTACGTTTATTGTCTTCAATTTATTAATGATGATGATGAAAATATCCTTGGAAATAAGTATATGCTACCACATCAAATGTACAACATTCTTTACACACAGAAACTTATAACAATGTAAAAAATATATTATTAATTATGAACTGAAAGAAAAAATCAATTTTAATAGTAGTCACCAAGAAAAGATTTATTTACTAATTGAAGAACAGGAAGGGGAGGGAATGAGTGGAATGGACATCGCCTTCATCTGCGCCTATGAAAGGGACGGCATCAGAGATAGTGGTGAGGGAATGGGTGGTTGCTTGGGAGTCAGGGTTGGAAGGCGGGTGGCTTGATCTTGATGGGGGGTTGGTGAGGCAGGGTTGGTTGACTGGGAAGGGCAGCAAGAGTGGTTTGCTTCAATTGCTCAAATTCTTCTTCTGTCACATATGCGGGCTTGACAAAACAGATGGAGTGGCGTGGGGGAGGCAGGGGTCCTTTCTGGACTTATCACTATCACTTGCATAGAAGATGATGAGATCAAATAAGTCCTGGACGGACGCGGAAGGGAAAAGCTCATACCCCTTATCAATCTGGGTGCATAGTTTGTTGTAGGTGGCAGGCTTCAAGCGCCTGAGGGCGGAACCAAAATTGTAGAGACATACATCTGCAAGATGCATGTTGGCGTAGTTGATGGGGTAGGACCAGCAGGTATGCCCGCAGCCCTGATTTCTTGGGTAGCCCATTCCTGCTGCTCCATCTCTGCACTCAGTACAACTGTGTGCACGGTGTTTTGTGTGGCCCACTCCTCCAGCATGTCCTTGAGCTCCGTCTGGTAGGCATACCCATCTGCGGTGTTTGATATTGCTGAGTAATAATTGACGCCCAATGGGGAAACTGCCAATAAAACACCGACAAACCAATACAAGATTGGGCCGCGCTTGTACACGTCAGATTGGTTTGTGCTTCTCTCCAAAGTCTTGGATACTGGCCAAGATCTTGGCGTATGATAGGAAGATGATGTCATTACGGGCCCTCATTGCCCTCTCTTTAATAAAATTAATAATGGTTGAATTGTAGGGGTCAATGTCCACCAAAATGGGGCCACTGAGAACTTGATTGAACAAGATTCTAGCAGCAACCACAACTCTGTGCATCCACAAATTCACTTTTCTTTTGTTGGTGAAGATGCTGTGGAGTCCCAACTGGAGACGTACCTGGACCAGGGGCATCCACGGGTCACGTTCCATAATGGCCATCATGAGAGGGTGGGCTTTTTTACCTTTGGTTGAGGTACAAGCACCAGTTGGGGTCTTCTTGGTGGGGGGGCCACAGTTGGCGTGGGCTCGCAGGGTTGCAGCCACAGTGGACTTTGCAAACCCCATTGCGGCTGCAATTTCCCCGAGGGACATAAGCTTTCCTCGCTTTTCAACCATTTTGAGAACAATGTCCGGAGTGATCAATTTTCTTCTGTGTCTTGCAGGCTGATTGGCTGGGGGAGGGACGTGTCCATCTCAGAAACTGGTTGATGCCATCTGATTGGCTGTTTTGGGGTTCTGGGCTCTCTGGATGACCCCATGGCTAAAATGTCTGGTTCCAGATGCCATTGCTGATAAGGGATTTGGGTTGGCAGCTGCCTGTGCATGGTGGGCAAACAGGGCCATGCTGGAAGTTGCAGGAGAAAGAACACACTTCTGTGTGGCGCTTGCGGAGAGGCCTGCGGGTTGGGAGTGGTCATAGAGGGAGCCTTCACTATTATAAGACACAGTGTAACCCTGCATGATTTTGTCAAGGCCAGGGAACAGCTTGTTGACTTGGTTGGTGTTGGAAGAAGACATAATGAAAATTTATTAAAATTTTAAACTCAAGAAGAGGAATGTATATTTTAGTCAATTTTATTGTTATATATGTCAATTTTGTGAATATTACACTCTAAATTTTAGCTGTCCTAAAATGGAATAGGGTGAATTTTGAGAATGCCTGTGCTTCCTAAAAGAATTTGCACAAATCCACTCTAGATCATTTATCATCCTTTCTGATACACCCATAAATTATATTTATTTCAAATTCATTGCAATTTTGATTTGAAACTTGGTTCTTGGATTTGACAATCCCACAATTTCAGATTCGTTAATTTTCACATGTTGTCTATGATTTGTTTGAAATACAGGAAATCACAAATTGTACATTAGAATCCTGCATTCCTGATTCATGTATCCCGCATTTGTTTGCTGAGTTTTGTCTTTTGTTAGTTGAGTTATCTGCTCAAGAGATTTGAAACTTGCCAATTTAAATAAACCAAAAAAAGTCAAATTAAATGGTGGATTTTATTAAATATTTTATTTTTCACTCAGCTGAGTTGCCCGCAAAAGTGATTCGAAATTTGGACCAAGGATTTGACAATCCCGCATTTTTACGTTCAGGTTCTGAATTTACAGTACACACTACAAAAACTAAAATCAATGTATCTCAGTGAATACTAAACCAATTTTGATGTCCAATTAATATATATAAAAGTGAGTCTGTCTGTCTGTATTTTTGCCTCAGTGGGCTCAAGCTGTAAGGGATTTGACTGAATTGATTTTTACTTAAATTTGATTTAAGAGTTGATTGTTAAGCCACAAGCACAAATTGGCTCATCCTTACATTCAATCCCTTACATGCATCTTTGAGAGTACGCAGATTGAATTCAGTGGAGTGTGGTGTAAATCATGTTGAACTGAAATATAAGCCACTCAAACTTTAATAAATTTGTATTTGATTACTTGCATTTTAAATTAGTGGCTAACCCTATTCAACCATATCAAAGTGGTTTATCTTTCTAGATTACCCAACTCTAGTGTGGTGTGATTGTTGATAACTGCCAGATCTGTTGGATCTAACTCCACAATCTCCAGTTATTACCGTTACAGATCAGCCATGAAACTCACATGCAACTAGCATGTAAATCCCCATATTTCCCCTAACTCCCAATATTTCACAGGCTATATAAAGCTACCATTTCCCCAATAAATATATATCCTATTTTTATAATCTTTTGGTTTTACACTGGCCTTGCCTAAATCGATAATACACCAGTTATCCCAGAAAACTCTTGACGACCTCACCAAAGGAGAATTTGATCAAACTAACAAATTTGGACCTGCCTTATCTATATTGCACACTTTATTGAAGCAACACAATACTAGAATGGGTGGATTAAAACTGGAAGAGAAGCAGTAATTGTTTTAGATTGTTTTACATGATTGGATGGCTATGCTCTGTGCTGACAATAAAATTGATGAAAAGAGAGCTTGGTCAATTTAAAGTGATATGGTTTAAATTATAAATATAAATATTAGATTAAAGAAGGAGATGGTTGGCTTGGACATTTCGAAATTCTTATCATTCAAGTGAAATAATAGAATATTCCAATTGGATGCATCACCTGATCCAAATGGCTGCATATTGTTCAGAGTAAACCTTGCTTGACAAAGCTTCATCCCAAAAGAACATCAGTGGAGTAAACTAACTATGATAAAAATATGTTTCCATATGGTGATTTCCATGAAATTTAGAGGACGTAGATCAATTTTTCAGATGATTCCGATCAAAATGGTACCAAACATGATAGCTCTAGCTGCTCTAGATGCTGAGATATATAGTTAAGTGCTGGAATTGGGTTTGTGTCATAATCAAAGGCTCGGACTCGATTTGCTATTATCTAAATTTACTTTTAATACACACTACAAAAACTAAAATCAATGTATCTCAGTGAATACTAAGCCGATTTTGATGTCCAATAGCTTATTTAAAAGCTGCAGATCAGCTCTACATTTTTAAAGACATTAAAAATCAATTACTAAAATTTAAAATAATTAGTTTAGCCTTACTAAACTTAATAGTGATACTATAATTATTTAGGTTTAGTTTTTATTTATACTTGGAGTATACAATTTTAATTTTAATTTTAAATAAATATAATTGAAATTACTTTTTAATAAAGCAATTAAATAAAATTTTAATTAGACATGCAATGAGTAATACAAGCCTAAAAAGACAATAAAATAAATTTAATTGATTTATTAAATTCAACTTTAATTCTGTCCTTGGACGGGGCAACCACCTAGTAACCAATAAAGACATGGTTTATTATAAAGCAGCCATCGTGGCAAATCCGCCACAACCCTACTTCCTCTCTATCGATCCAAAGATATGGATTGAATTCGGATTTATGCATATTTTCATAAGACCGAGTGGTTAGTGCTTTTATTGAAGCGAAACAAGCAATGTTTAATAAAAATGAATTTTTTTAAAGTCGGGGCCTTGGCAGCAAACAAAGCATTTAAAATCAGGGACATGAGTCACTTACTTAAGCAAATATTAATTGGTGTTTTAATTTAAAATAATTCAGGCCAAGTAGCTTTCAGGGACCTCAAAGAGAGACTTCTTTCTTGAAACTGGGGGAGACTCAAGGACACTGGCATTCTCCCAGATAAAAAGACCAAACCCCCGCTATAAGTGTTAGTAGTGATATGAGGAAAGCGATTACCAAGTAGACGAAGAAAGTAGAAGCAATGATAGTGACAATGGGGGTCATTATTTGAGCATCATACGAACTCAACTGAGTAACGTTGAAGAAAGAAGCATGAAGAAAACTGGATAAGAAGAGCATAACGGAGAAGCCAATAGCGCCTATGAGAAACACAAAGAGCTCACAGAGAAAGAAGCCAGAAAACAGGCGAGCAAATTTGAGCTGAGGCTATATTGTTAGTATGCACTAGTGAATGTGTTACCCTTAAGCTATCATATAAAGCATTGGCGCTGACCAAAAAAAACACACCAAATATAAGTTGAAGCCACCGCGAGGTATACGTGAAGTTACCCGTTGAAACAATCAACCAGAGCATCCCATATACATAGACGTGGACAAGTGCTGTTGTTTGAATCGCACTCTTGGCGTTGAAGCATCCGAATTGTTTTGACATTGCAATGCCAACCAAGGTTCATCCCCTTGCCTATTTGTACTTCTTCAGCCTAACGTGCCATCACATATTCTAGAAATCTACTTAGACTTTAATTTATTTAACCCCGATTGAAATAAGCAAACATTACTAATATGTGAAGCGCCAAACCAACACGGGCTGATGGATGATATCTTTCTCAAAGACTTGCATCGTCGTTGTAACAATGTTACATAATTAATCAAATCAAATCAAATCCCGATTTAAGCCCACCAAAGCTGCGACAGGTCAATACAAGCGCCACATGGAATTTTATCCGCAAACTTAGCCAACCAAACGAGGGTGCGGCCAAATATCCAAATTAACTGGCCACGCTATGTGTATTTTTAACTCCACTTTTGAGCCCAATTTGATCCTACCCGCCCTTTCAATCCAAAAAGCGCATTTGATTTAGAGATTATTCGGATGTGGCCAAAAATCGAGTGGCCCTAATTCTTAAGCTGTTTATAGCTTGGGCAGGTGGCTTTTTGTCGGCCGATTAGCTCCCACATTCTGCCGTAGCACCAAAGCCCTGTGCCTCATGGGTTGTTCACGTATTTAATCCTTCGCATCCCAATATCAATGGTTATTAGAACGAACTATGATCTGGGAGTAAGGCTTTCCAGCAGAAGCTTCCAAGCCAATAAATTGCATTGCTGGGGTGGTAGACAGTCAGAAATTATACGCCCAGCAATAAGTTTTATAAATATCAGATCGCTTTAATAACCACTGGAAAAAACATGGCTATATTAAAACCTAGTGTTGTAACATTGTGGTGTGATTGTCGATAACTGCCAAATTGGTTGGAACCAACCCAACAATTCCAGTTATTCCTGTCACAGATACCCCATTTCTATCACATACAACTAGCATGCAAATCCCCATATTTCCCCCATAACTACCACTATATTGAAGGCTATATAAAGCCACCTATTCCTCAATAAATATATGTCCTATTTTTACAATCCTTTGGTTTACACTTGTCTTTGCCTATCTTGGGGTTTCCCAGATTGTCCAAGAAAGTACTAGACAACCTACAGAGAGGAGAATTTGATCAAACCAACAAATTTGGACCTGTCTTATCTATTTCACATGCTTTATTAAAGCAATGTAATAACATAGCTGTGCTTATGTGATTTATGACTTTTCAATATTTACCATGAATTGTGATACATGTGAAGATCTAACTGGTTTTACTTTTGTCTTCAATAATAGCCCATTCCCTTAAACAGGTCTTTGCCAATGTCTACACATTCCAGGTCATGTCACCTGACTTATTATGATCTTAATATAACACTAGGACTCTTCTCTCCCTCTGTCCTACTAAAGGATGATTAGTGCCCTAACCTACTATATAAGCCTTGAATTATTCTCAAATAAGGTTTGAGTTTATTTATATTTATGTTGCTTTTGTTAAATTTGGTGCACATTTTCCTTTATTCTAAAGGAAACCCCCTACTTATCTCACTTCCAAGAAATTAGGGTACATACTCTTACTTTTGCCCTGAAGGCTAACCTTTGGCTAGCTCAAACCTCAAATCTTTCATTACAAAGGTTTCCTGTCATGTCCTCTTTGTTAGGAATGACATTTTTTCCATTCAGAAACCCAAGGTTTGGAGCTGGAATCAAACTCTGGTCAACTCAGGCCACAGGTCATCAGCCCTAAGGACCAGGCATCAGCCTATGTTTTTTGTGGATTGAATCCACCTTGATTTGATCTAATGGTACTCACAGCTGTGAATAATCCCCCACAAATGCCCCAGAAGTTGCCTTGACAGAGTCCTGAAGCCACTGGCCCAATACAGATGAGGAGGCCCTAGTTATTGGCCTGATAAGCCTTATATCAAACCAAGCAGTCAATGAGACCCCCACCTTTGAAGATAATAACAGCTACCAGGCCACCCCCAATAATTTCACTCCAGAACAGAAGGGTCAAACAACTCTTTTACTTGAATCAGCCAATAGAAGCCTGTCCTGTCTCAGTTTCATTTTTCTACCTAAAAATCTGGGTAACCCACTTGCCAGAAATCCCTGTTTCCTGAATCTTAGATTCCTGATCACTAGAATTAAAGTTGGGCAAGGGAGTACTATATGAACTCCCAGGTCCTGCGCCAGACTTTATTGTCATTTTGAAATAAAAGATATGAGATATTGTGTCAGGAATGTATTTTTCATTTCTTCTGGCAACAACAATGAAATCCTGAGAATTCCAGGATCTGGTAACTCTTCTCCTGGTTGGAATTTCCCTCCAGTTCCTAGAAATGGTTTATTAGAAGGAAGTATTTGTTCTATACTGTAAATTCAGAACCTGAACGTAAAAATGCGGGATTGTCAAATCCTTGGTCCAAATTTCAAATCACTTTGGCGGGCAACTCAGCTGAGCTAAAAGTAAAATATTTAATAAAATCAACCATTTAATTTGACTTTTTTTGGTTTATTTAAATTGGCAAATTTTGAATCTCTTGAGCAGATAATTCAACTAACAAAAGACAAAACCCAATAAACAAATGTGGGATACATGAATCAGAAATTCAGGATTCTTATGTACAATTTGAGATTTCCTGTATATCAAACAAATCATAGACATCATGTGAAAATTAACGAATCTGAAATTGCGGGATTGTCAAATCCAAGAACCAAGTTTCAAATCATAATTGCAAGGAATTTGAAATAAATATAATTTATGGGTGTCTCAAAAAGGATGCCAAAGGATCTAGAGTGGATTTGTGCTAATTCTTTTAGGAATCATAGGCATTCTCAAAAATCACCCTATTCCATTTTAGGTCAGCTAAAATTTAGATTGTATTATTCACAAATTTGACATATATAACAATAAAATTGACTAAAATATACATTCTTCTTCTCGGTTTTAAAATTATAATAAAATTTTTTATTATGTCTTCTTTCAACAATAACCAAGTCAATGAGCTGTTCCCTGGCCTTGACAAAATTATGCAGGGTTACACTGTGTCTTATAATAGTGAAGGCTCCCTCTATGACCACTCCCAACCCGCAGGCCTCTCCGCAAGCGCCACACAGGAGTCTGTTCTTTCCCCTGCAACTTCCAGCATGGCCCTGTTTGCCCACCATGCACAGGCAGCTGCCAACCCAAATCCCTTATCAGCAATGGCATCTGGAACCAGACATTTTAGCCATGGGGTCACCCAGAGAGCCCATAACCCCAAAACAGCTAATCAGATGGCATTGACCAGTTCACAAGATGGACATATCCCTCCCCCAGCCAATCAGCCTGCAAGACGCAGAAGAAAATTGATCACCCTGGAGATTGTTCTTGAAATGGTCAAAAAGCAAGGCAAGCTTATGTCCCTTGGGGAAATTGCAGCCACAATGGGTTTTGCAAAGTCAACTGTGGCTGCAACCCTGAGAGCCCACGCCAACTGTGGCCCCCTACCAAGAAGACCCTGACTGGTGCCCGTACCTCAACCAAAGGTGACACAGCCCATCCCCTTATGATGGCCATTATGGAACGTGACCCGTGGATGCCCCTGGTCCAGGTACGTCTCCAGTTGGGACTCCATGGCATCTTCACCAACAAAAGAACAGTAAATTCATGGATGCACGGAGTTGTGGTTGCCACCAGAATCCTATCCAATCAGGTTCTTGGTGGCCCCATTTTGGTGAATACCAACCCATAAAATGCAACCATTATTAATTTTATTAAAGAAAGGGCAATGAGGGCCCGTAATGACATAATATTCCTATCATACACCAAGATCTTGGCCAGTATCCAAGACTTTGGAGAGAAGCGCATCCAATCTGACGTGTACAAGCGCGGCCCAATCTTGTATTGTTTTGTCAGGGTTTTATTGGCAGTTTCCCCATTGGGCGTCAATTGTTACTTGGCAATTTTGAACACTG